>PVIY010001691.1:0-143869 GCA_004026745.1 Myrmecophaga tridactyla | reverse complement strand
CCCGGGTTGAATTCCCATTGTCTGCCCATGCAAAAAAGAAAAAAAAAAAAAAACCAAACAAAAATGGCTGATCATATGAAAGAAATGCTTTCTCAATATATTTGGATATGATCCAAGGTATGTTTTCTTGGCTGATAAACATGGTCAATTTTCTAATCATTTGTATTATATTGAACTAATATTTTTGATGATACTGTTAAATTTTAAGGTTTTTGAATTTTTGCATTCTTATTTATAACTGATATTGCCTGATTTCATATTTCAGTAGACTTTATGGATGCATAAGATAAATATTTAAATGGGTACAGATCAAAATTTTGGCCACTGTAAAAAATTTTCCAACAGTGCACAAGCACATGTAAAGATCACCTAGCCTGAGAATTAGAAATTTACCCGAATTCCCACATAATCGCTGTCTATTCATGTGCCCCTCTATAATAAAGACATCCTGACTTTTGACAAAATAATTATTCAGCCTGTTTTTGAAATTTATATAAATGGATTCACAAAGCATTGCAATTTATACTGCTAGTTTAATGATGCTTTGACATTAATGTTAGGCCAGCTTTATATAAAATAATTCCAGAGTTAGAGGATATTCTTGTAGCCTGACACAGTTGATTTCTCATTTATAAATTTTCCCAGTTAGAAGCGTCAATTTCTATCCATTTGATCAAAATAATTTCTTATGTCCTAATTTTTTCCAGCCCTACTCTAGTTCTACTTATTTTAGCACAGGTTAACAAAGGACACTTAAAGATTCCTGTGCCTTTTGTGTTTCCATCATTTAATTCCTTTTACCTTTTTCTCTGTCATGCATGCCTTATGAATGTAAATGCTGTGCCATTTAGTTCAGAACTATGTGTATCCCTTTCTCATTTTGGACTGGTAACATCATGCTTATTAAATTACCTTTCCTGTTACCTTTAGCACGTTTTGTCTTTTTCTGGAGACCATAATTATGATATTTTCATATTAATCTTTTATTGTATTTTGAAAACTTTCTTTCATTATATTTTATTATAAAATCAGGCACAGACTCCACTAATCCATAAACAAATACCATTTTCTACAACAAAAATATAAATGCATTGTTTTTGTGTTGGCCACTTACTGTTTAGGGTCTGGAGATAATCTTATTCTACCATGTATTTTATAAATCATAAAATGAATTGGTTAGATGAACTACATAACTTGCAGGTGTCCATGTATTTTCACAGTTTTATCAGAGATGATGGCAGTTATATATTAGGGATTGCTTCCGTTTTATCAAAAGGGCATAAGATAGTAAACCTCTCTATTAAAACTGCCAATGAAATTTTGATGATGTCTTTGTAGTAATAAATAGCAACTCGTTAGTCTCTTGGGTAGAATATGGATAAAAATGTGAACTGTAAACTGTTATCTCATCAACTACATAATATGATTTATCAGGTTCATCAAAACCGCATTTTATTAGCTCATAAAAAACATTGTAAATTCTGTGATACAATCACTAATGTAAAATTTATTTGTACATTGAAACATTTTGGAGAATTCATCTGCAAACTCATTTTTCCAAGTAAAAATGACATATATAAATTGTGTACTAACTTAAAATTACTATAAGATAACCTGGGTAGCTATATAGTATTGTATTAATTATCATTACTATAAATATGAAGTAAACTTTTAATTATTATCAGACGATAATTTACTCTTTTCTCAATCATGTTTTTTTTTTTTTATACTTTCATAAAACTGCTTAACATAAGGTTAAAATACATGAAGTGAGCTAAGGAGAACCTGAGTATAATGAAACTATACACATGCTTTTTTTTCAAAAGATATATTTAAAATATGATAGTAAGATCATCAGGAAGCTCTATAGAATTGAAATTTATCATTTAAAATGTTCAACTTAGGGCGGGCCACGGTGGCTCAACAGGCAGAGTTCTCGCCTGTCATGCCAGAGCCCCGGATTCGAGTCCCAGTGCCTGCCCATGCAAAAAAAAATCTACTCAAGATAGAATAAGATATCATGGAAGACAACCTCTAACTTAGTTTCCTATTCTGTCAGATGAGATTAATAAAGTTGGCCAATATCGTCATGGATTTCTTGGGGGAAATAAAACCTGCTAAAATTCTGTGAAATTGATGAAGTGATATTATATGGGTTTAGTCATAGAATCTTGATTGAATTTATGAAATTATTATGGTCTCTATATTTCACAATATTTAAGAAAACAAAGCGTTGTTTAAAACTTCATAGAATTATGTCTCCATTATAATCTACTGTACATATCTGCTGAATAGTATTTCAGGCTTAAATGTGGAAAAAGAAAAAGAAAAATGATGTGAAAATTTCATGACCTATCTTTTAAGATATATTCCACTTCAATTGCTTTCTTTTTCCTTGAGATTAATTTAAAATATAATCATTATTAAATATATCAGAAAGAATGTTGAACATTATTAAAATATCACATTTTATTTCAAATTATGCCAAATATATATTTTAAGAACTAGACAAATAAATCTCTAGTTTAGATAATTAATATTTAATTATAGGTAGTATCTCCACATGCCTATATGGGTTTAAAACTTATCGCTACTCAAAAAATAATATATATATATATATATATATATATATATATATATAGCATCAGGAATTCCATCAATGTTTCTCTTCAATAGCAATCTTAATCGTAATTCCTAAAGCTCTTATTTAGTACATATTGGTAGAAATTGGCTTGACATTTAGATGTTTCCCTTTAGCCTTAATAGCAGCAAATGAAACTGTTATGTCTGTGTACTGTTGTGGGCAAGGTGAGAATGAACATTTACTCATTCTCTGTGTATATGTTCAATTGTCAAGGCTATTTACATTTTGGTCTAATGAAAATCTCAGACTCACAGCTGTAGTTGAAATAGGAATTCCAGAGTACGTTAATAGATTCAAAAAGAAAGTATGAAGATAGCTGAATTTCCCCCGGCAATCTGTGACATCTACATACTGAAAGAATGGTCCTTGCACACCATAAAGATAAATCCTTCTGTAACACACATTAAGCAAGATGTATTTTGCATTCTGAGCAGCCAAGGTAATGGATTTTGGGGACCCTCCGAAGAAAGAAAACTTTCACTGGAAGGAAAATGATAGTAAACCATGATTTGAACATTTGTCTGTCTAAATAAATATACTTTGTAACATATTGTTACATTTATTTTTAGTAAAAATGGATTAGTTTATCATTTCAAATATATTGTTCTCCATCCAAGTACAGTGATATGTTCCAAGGAATTAGTTATACTGCTTTCTATTAGATTGAATGCCATTTAAAATAGCATACAATGTTGGGAATTATGTATACATTTGAAATGAATCCTCCAAATAAAATTTAAGTAAAATGTTAGTTTATCATTGAATCCAAAGAAGCACATTCTTCTAGCTTGTCAGTGTGGCAAAAACGATGACCATAAAATTTGAACAATGCTTATAACTCAGAAATTTCTTTTATAAAAGCGTGAAATTTGAAAATTAGCACCTATGTTTATTTCTTCCTGTGCATTTGCCCTTTGATCTTGCTTCCTACCTTAACAGTATATAAATGTATTTTTAAAGCAGCTGTAAAATCAGTTAAGTTTAGTTCAATTGTACTTGACCTCAATGAACTAGAAGGAAAAATAGCTTGTAAAGAGATAATTACAATACAATGTAAGTGCTGAGAAATAAGATGTTCAAAATACAATAGGAGAACAGAGGTCATACACTTTCGATCACAGAGGTTGTGATGCAAAAGTTTTTCTCCAGAAGATGCATTTTATAGGAGTTAATTGGGTGCAAAACAGGGAGAAGAGGTGAAGGAAGGTCTTAATTATTGTAAAGAAAGGCATGAGGACAAACCTATTAGCTCAAATAGAGCCCTCCCAGCCATACTCCTCTCCATGTCAGCAATTAAATCGTCAGTGATTGACCATCAGAAAGCATCTCTTCCTTCTCCCAAGGTTTTAAAATCCACTTTACTATTCTGTTGATAAATGCTATCTATTATTTAGCATCCCAATAATTATCATGATGTATCTAGTGTCCACGGGTTTTGTGACCATTATGGCAAAAGTCTCCCCATACATTAAATGATGAAGCTGTAATTTTGATATCATCTTTATGAAAAAAATCAAGGAAAGGATGCACTTTGTCAAAATATGTTTATATCATTCTTTTCTGGAGAATTAATAACAGCACATCAATCATTTTCTACACATAAATTTAAAGGGATTGAATATTTCTATGGAGCCACTTACTCCTTTTCCATTTGATTCCTTCTTGAGGTAAGGTTATCAGATTCTTCCTGATATAAAAAATTATTTTAATTGCCTTTCCTCCACCTCTCTTCTTCCCTTTACGTCAATTCTTTCCCAAAGAAACTTTCTTCATTAATGACTATTAATTACTTCATTTGTACTTTAAAGTTCTATCTTCAGAGAAGATATCAGTGAGCCAATGACCTAATATCATGTTGTAATTTCAACTACTTTCTTCTACTTTCATTCACAAAACAGTATAAGTTGTTGGAGTTTTTATTTTTATGTTTACTTTACATATTTCTTTCCTGCAGCCAGACTTTAAGTTCCATGGAGCAGTGACCTTGTTTCTCTTTTTTACTTCTGTTTCTTTGTACCTAGCACTTGGCAGAGGCTCAAAACATATTTATGAACAGAATGAATGGATGGGTAAATGGAGAACAGATCTAGCATGCCACATATTTTAATATTATGATTCCATAAGTCAAACATATATATTTTGGTAGCCTCATTATATTATGTGAACTTTTACAGAACTCAAAGAAAATAAAAGTTCTGTTATAAGCCCACTGGCTCCATTGTTACCAGACAAAGGCAGTGGATTCTTTCGCCTGGCGTGCTCAATAACCAATTCCTGAGACACTGGGTTTCAAAGAGAGGATGAGTTTATTACTAGGTGCATAGCAAGAGAGCAGATGACCTAGCAGCCCCAAATTTGTCTCCCGGAACTGCATAGTTTCATTAATGAAAGACGTGGGCAGGGTTTAGGATAAGGAGCACAGTGGCCCCAGTTGATGCAATTAGAGGTGATCTAATTATTGAACATGCACAATTTGATTATGCGCTTAGTCAAGAAGAATATGTAAGAAAATGGTGGAATGATGTAGAGGTGACTTGTCGGTTGAAGTCTAAGCTACTGTGCATGTCAGGGGGGCCCATTTTGGTTAGATCCAGTCTCAGTTATAAAGATAACTTGGGACTTGGGGGTGGGTTAGTTCTGGGCTGATCCAAGACCTTTGATTAATAAACATTAGGGGCTGTCCTTGGTGATTACAAAACTCTGAAGTGAACAACTGGGTACAAATGAAGTTTGGTCACAAGGTTTTTACAATCATGGGCAGAAGATAAACGTTATACAGTCATTATCAGAGATCAAGGCAGATGGATTTCAATGTAAAGAGTTCAGGAATTTCTCTCTCTACTCCAATATACCAGAAAGCAAAAAAGAATAGCTTTATAATAATTCAGTAATCAAAGTCTTTCCTTAAATTCTGATTTTTCAGTTGCAATATCTCATACTTAATATACTGAAGCTCTGCTGGCTCCCAGGGCTTAGCTCCATGCTAGGCTTGGTTTTTCTTGTCGCTGAAGGAAATCAGGGACAAGAGGAGAAAATAGTAGCAGGCACTGAAGTTTACTGAAGGTCAAATACATACGAGAAGAAAGTATCAACGCTTTCAGTGGGCGGGGCACATGCTCAAGGAGGTAGCACGGGAGTACCCAAGAGGGGGGACACAGCTTATTGAGCTATGTTCAGATTTTATAGATTGGTCTGTTGCTATGTGTTAAGCTAAGGCTAGGGATGGAAATTTCCATTCTCTCCTCCTTGCGTAACTCCTCCTTTCTCTTTCCACCTGGGTATCTCTGCTGCTTCTGAGAAGTAGGGCTTGTTTCCCTCTTCCCGGAGCCATACAGCCGACTATATTAGCTGTGGCTTGACATTGACCTCTCTCTCTCTGTCTGGTTGGACAAACTGATGACCCTGGCCTGCTTAGAGTACCTTTAAATTGTTAATCAATTTGATTCTTTTAGCTCCTATAACTCTCACCTACAAACAATAAGTTCTATAGTACTTTCAGTATATTAAGTTTTTTCAAATTTTTCTTAGTGAATTATTATTCATCACTCAATGTCCAAGTCAAATGCAACCTCATTTACTAATCCTTCCATGATATATCTTCTATTAGCTACTACCACTACCACTTCCAACAATTCTGGAAAAATGAAATGCTCTAGATTGTGCTCTCAAATCACGCTATTTTTGCTTCTTATTTTATCACAACGTACACATCAATGACCATTTTCAGTGCTCCAAATTAGATTTTAAAAAAAGCTATTAATGTGAGCATTCTTTTAATTCACTGTGAAGTACGACTGCTATTATTACTGAGAAAGATGTTGTTAAGGTGGCATCTGGGCCACTGAGCCCAGGAATACGAGAAATTTGTCTTGGCATAGACATGTTTCAACCCCAAGAAGCCTCTAAAGGAGAAAAGTAACCAAAGGAAAGAGTATAAATGAACTGTTATTGTGGTCCTTCCAAAATAATATTCACTGGAATGAGGGGTTGAATCATGAAAGACACATATTTTCCTAGACTGGAAACAGAACGTAGGAGTGAGAAGAGCCCTAGAATGTACTATTCCCCAAAGTTTAAGCCCATATCATAAAATTCTCCAGTCCAAAAAAATTAAAAAAATAAACAAAATAAAATTTAAAAACATAGCTAAGAAGTCTCCATTTTCCACTAGTATCAGAAAAATACCTTTCCTTTCTGATTTTAGGGAAAGATTTCAACACCTAGACCACCGGTGTTCAGATAAACTATGGGATTGTGCCCTTTACGCCCTTGCACGTCTAGGTTTCCCTTAGAGCATGTGCTGTGATGGGGGCTCCTGAACTATACAGGAAAAGGTCTAGACTTTGAAGCTGAAAGGCCACTTTCTTTTTCAAGTTCTAAACTAGTTGAGGAATATAAAAAGAAGTCATTCAGGAAACAAACTTTCAGTTTTAATATCTAAAGCTTTAAATTGGGTCTGCTTTCCATCTGAAATCAAAATGAACTTCCTCCTCCCTTTCTGGTCTAAAGATGGACAATGGGGAGATTTTAGGGCAGATACTAACTTTGTCTTCTGCGATGAGAATCACAACTGCTTCACTTCATTAAATGGAGGGAATAAATCTCCAGAGACACCTATGTGTTCAGCATCATTGTACATTAGAATCATCTCCATCAAGAGAGGATGAAAGCTTGCTTTTCATAGGTTATGGCAAGGACACATGGATAGAGAGGGGGGAAACTTGTCCCTTTATCATGCCTTTGGTAGCCAGAAGGATATGTCTATATGGTGAACTCCTGTTGTAATAGGCAGGATTCTCCAGAGAAACAGAATCAAACAACTGGACATCATTACCTAGTTGAGTTGAAACAAAAAATTAACCATCACACAGACAAATAAGGAATAGATAAAATATTTTATGATATTTGTCACTGAATGCATAACCATTTATTAAAAACAACTATAACTTTATAATTAAAAATGATCCTCATCCAAAATATATTAAACAGAAAAATCTACATGAAGAAGTGGCCATATCAGAAGTGTTTTATCGGAAATGCTTGAACAAGGTGAAAGGATTCAAATTATTCTGAGTTATATAAATAATAACTTAAATATATACACATATTATAACCTCTACATCTGCTGCAGCAGAGTTTACCAGTCCTTGTATTATGCTTCTCATCAAATTAAATGTTGTCATTCAAATCACATTATATTTAGATATGACATATCAGTCTAATAATTTGCGGCTCAGGTCTTTTGAAAGGTAATTTTCAGGTTGAGGATTAAAATATCCATCCTTGTCAAGAAAAATTAAATGGACAGCAAATATCCTAGATTTGGCTTTCTTAGATATTTTTCATTTATATTCAACTGACATACCAAGTTGATACATAAAATGGTGATGTACTTGATGAAATATTTCAGTTCACATTACTTATATATCTACTAAACATTAGAAACATTTTTTGCATAGCTATGTTTGTCATAAAATTATCATTCCATTGTTAGGCAAGGGCTAAATTTTCTAGACATTTGAACTATCTGCACATAAATAAATAAATATCCATATCTTAAAAAATAAAACATATATCTACATGGTGGTTTGAAGCTGTTATGCAACCCAGAAAAGTCATGTTCTTTTAATCCATTATTTTAGGTGCAAGTGCATTGTGGGTGGGATCTTTTGATTAGGTTGTTTCCATGGAGATGTAATCCACCTTATTCAAGGTAGGTGTTTTGGTTTGCTAAAGCTTCCAGAAAGCAATGTACTAGAAATGGAATGACTTTTGTGGAGGAGTTTAATAAGTTTACATGTTTACAGTTCTAAGGCCATGAAAATGTCCAAATTAGGGCAACAAGTTACCTTCACTCAAGAAAGGCTGATGCCATCCAGAATACTTCTGTCAGCTGGGAAAGCATGTGACTGGCTTCTGCTGGTCCCTTGTTCCTGGGCTTCATTGCTTTCAGCCTCTGTATCCTGTGGGGGTTCTTCACTTAACTTCCCTGGGGCTTTGTTTCATCTCTTGGCTTCCCTTGGCTCTCACCAGGTTCTGGCTTGCTTAGAATCCCATGAAGAGGCATTTGGCAATGTATGCTGAACTCTGCCTGTGTCGAGGCATCTTCTCTCTCTGTCAGCATTCCAAGCATCTCCAAACATTTGTACCTGTGTCAGCTCTGAAGCAACTGTTCTACAATCATCTGCATCTGAAATTTCTCCAAAATGTTTCTCCTTTTAAAGGACTTTGGTAAACTAGTCAAGACCCATCTTGAATATGTGGAGACTCATCTCCAACTAATCAAAATGCCACACCCTCAACTGGGTGTGCCATGTCTCCATGGAAACAATCTAATCAAGGTTCCCCACCCTAAACAATAGGTTTGGCCCCACAAGATTGGATCAGGATTAAAACATGGCTTTTCTGGGGTATATACCAATTGAAAACAGGCACAGTGGGTCCTAATCCTTTTACTGGAGTACTCTATGAAGAGAATAAAGACAGAAAACACAGAGAGACAGATACAAAGAGCAGAGAGATGAAGTCAAATGAAGGATGCAGAGAGAAGAAATGCTCTGGAGATGCAAAGAAAGGACCCACAAGAGCTGAGATCTAAAGCCACTTAAACCAGAAGCTAAACCTGGAAGAGAAGGACCAGCAGAATCTGGCCATGTGCCTTCCCAGGGGACAGAGGAAGCCCAGATGCCAGCAGCCTTTCTTCAGAGAAAGTATCCTGTTATTGATGCCTTAATTTGGACATTTTCATGGCCTTAGAATTGTAACTTATAACCTAGTAATTCCCCATTATTAAGAGCCAATCCGTTTCTGGTATATTGCATTCTTACAGATTTAGCAAACTAAAACCACCTATAATTGAATACTTAGAAGAGGGAGGGGTCATTGAAAATGCATATTAGTACTAAAATAGGGTCTTCTGGTTTCTGGATATTACCAGAATTGACTTTGAGCATATGTTGAAAGTAAGTACACTGAAAATCATTGTTCTCTAAGAGATTCTGGAAAGACCACATTTAAGTATGCCAAGCAGCACTCAGAAAAAAATTTGAAGCATAGATATAGAGGATACTAAATTAAAGAGGTATAGGTAATATTTTGGAAAGAAATGTAGCAAGTACCTTACATATAAACAGAAGAACTCGATAAGTGACTTGCCCAAGTTTCAACAGTCTGGAACATTTCTGAAATAGATTTAAAGATTTCAGATATATTTTTCTCTCCATGACAACCTTCCCTCAGCATTGTGATGATAGGACAAGGGAAGGACATTAACAGCTATTTCATACTCATTCTATACGAAGGAGCTCCCCAGGAGGGGGGCACAGCATTAAGTGAGGCAATCCATCCAGGACCATGTTGGCAGTCCTCATTTTGTAGGAAAGGAAACTCCAGGTGGGAAAATGCTTCTTCTTTCATATGCAATCTAAATTTCTGTTAATTTTTAAAGTCATTTATTATATTCTGGAAAAATGTTTGTAGGTCCTAAAAAAGTCAATCTCACTCATACATAAGAAAACAAAACTAAGAGATAAGGCCATCAATATTTATTTATCTATTTATTTATTTTTAATTCATATACATAACATGCATTTTTCTTGCATACAATTCAATGGGTTTTGACAAAGGCAAGGACTTATATAGCACAGTACCATCAAGATACAGAGCCATTAAATCACACACAAAGTCTCTCATGCTATCCCTTTGCAGTCAACCCAGTCCCCACTATATATTTTCTTTGAGGAATTGCCCCCTTACTTATTTTTTCCAATTTCACTGGGCTATTCATTTTCTCATATTTGAGTATTGAGAGGTCTGTATGCATCCTAGGTACATGTACTTTGTCAAATTTGCATTTCACACCTCTTTCTTTCCAGCCTATGGCTTCTCTTTCATTCTTTTACCAATGTCTTTAATAGAGCAAAAATATAGCAATTTACCATTTTCATCTTTTGTAGATTACCCTTTTGTTGTCATAGCTAAGAACTCTTTGCCTAACCCAAGTTTACAAATATTTTCTTCTTTGTTGTCTTCAAGTTTTAGAATTTTATGTTTTACATTAAGGATATTTATAAACCATTTCAAGATTCATTTGTTTAGCTTAATTGGCTTTTCGTATACACTATCAAGTGTAGATAAACATTTTGTCCTGTGGATGTAGTTTATCCATAATATCATCTGTTGAAAATACTAGTTACTCCACTGAATTGTCTGCATTCTTGTGAAAATTAAAATGGCTGTATTTGTGTGGCTCTATATCTGTAAGCCATTGTGTTCCATTGGCGATATATCTATCCTTTTACCAATTGCATTGCTTCTCAGTTATTGTGAACTTCTAGTTAGTCTTGAAATAATATAACATGAGTTCTCTGACTTTCTTTTTCTTGTTCAAAGTTGTTTTACCTATTCTTGCTCTTTTGTCCTTCCAGGTAAATTTTAGAACTTTTTGACAAATTCTGTGAAAATAAACTTTACTGGGACTTTGATGGGAAACACATTGAATATCCAGATCAAGTTTATGAAAATTGACAATTTTCAGTGCTTTTGTAAAATTTTGTTTTACATTTCAATTTCTGGTTATTTATTTCTAGCATATAGAAACAAAAATGATTGTTTTATATTGACCTCATATCCTGAGATGTTGCTAATTTAAGTTTTATTTCTAAGAGTTTTGTATTGATTTGTATTTTGTAATGATTGAATGGAGTTTTTTAGAAGACTATGTCAGAGGGAGTTTTATTTTTTCCCCTTCAAACTGCTGTTAATTTCTCTTTCTTAACATATCGCACTTTCAAGTATTTCCAGGATGATTTTGCATAGGAATGGTTAATGTGTGCATCCTTGCCTTGCTTTTTTATCTTGGTTGAAATACTTTTGATCTTTTACCATTAACTATGATGCTAGCTGTAAGTTGTTTGCAGGTGCCTTTTATCAGGTTAAAGAAATTTCCTTCTTTTCCTAGTTTGCTGGGAGGAATTGTCATTAATAGATATTGGGTATATAAACTTAACAATAGAATATGAACTAATTGAAATAGAACAAATGAAAATAATGAACACATAAGTAGTTGCAAATCATATATTCTAATTTCCATTGTGATGACTTTTTGACTCCTTGAATATTTAGAATTTCTGTTTAATTCCCAAGTGCTTAAAGATTTTCCTATTATGTTTCTGTTAATTATCCTTAGTTTAGGTCCATTATGATCAGGGATCACATATTTACATGAACTAAATGATGTTACATTTATTAAGCTTTTATTTTGACACAGAATGTGGCCTATATTGGCAAATATTCCATGTACTTTTGTAAAGAATGGGTATTCCACAGTTGCTGGGTTATATATTCTATTAAGTTCAATTAGGTCTAGTTTGTTCAGAGAGTGAGCTAGTGCTTCATCATTCTTGCTATTTATTTTATCTTGATTATTTGATCTGTCACTGAAAGAGGAGGTTAAAAGTTTCCAATATCATAGTGTATTTATCAGTTTCTCTTTTACTTATCCCACATATTGCCTCCTGTATTTTGAAGCTATATTATTCGGTGCATAAAAATTTAAGATCACTATATTTTCTTGATCAATTGATCTTTTTATCATAATGCAAAGTCCATCTTCATCATTGGAAATTTTCCTTGTTCATAAGTCTGTATTTGTCTATAACCCCTCTTCTTTAATTGATTAGTAGATGCTATATCTGTTTCACTGTTAATCCATTTATATCATTTTATTGAAAATGATTTTTTAGTTTTTATCTACTATAACATTGTCTTTTAATTGATGTGATCAGGTACTTACTATAATTATAACTGTTGATATGTTTTCAATTAAAGCTACCATTTCTTTTACTTAATTTGTTTTCTCTTCTACTTCTTGCTTCCCTGCTCTGTCTTTCTTGTCTTCTTTTGGATAATTTGATTTCTTTTTTTGCTATTTAATTTTAATGTAATTATTTTGGGATACATCTGTTTATACACATCTATTGTGTATAATGGTTTACCTAACTTTAATGGCTTATTATGAGTTCATGTTTTACCACTTGAAGAAATAGAGGCCTTATGACCATATCAATTATTTGTCCTTCCAGTTTTATGATATAATAGGCAAAGATATTACACTGTACACATTTTTAACCATCTCCAAAATGTGATTTTGCTTTCAATGTTCATAAACCATTAGAGAATTCACATGGAGATAATTCTATTATGCTTATTCAAATATTTGCGATTTTGAAACACTTCCCTTATTCCCAAAGTTAATCCTCTATGATATCACTTCTCTATAGAACTTTCTTTAGCATTTCTTTGAGAGTCTGTTTGCTAGCAAAGAATTTTCTTAGTTTCCCATCATAGGAGAATATCTTAATTAGCCTTCCTTCTCAAAGTATGTTTTCACAGGATATAGAATTCTGTGTCAATTTTTCTTTGCCTTTACCTTTAAAAAGATATTTTCCATCTTTTTCTGACCTCTTTTTTTTTGTGAGAAGCTTTCACCATTTGAATGTTTGTTCCCTATATGCAACATGTTTTTCTCTGTCTTCTTTCAATGTGGCTTGTGCAGATATACTTTTTTTAAATTTATCCTTTTACTTTGCATCTTGACTCTGTAAATTCATGTCTTTCACCATATTTAGGAAATTTTCAGTCTTTTTTTTTCATTTTCATCAGCAACTTTATCCTTTTCTTAGAGAATCTCAATAATACAAATGTTATACCCTTGATTTTATCCCAGAGTTCCCAAGGCTCCTCTCACTTTAAAGGATTTTTTTTTACTTCTTGCATCCCCAGACTGTATAATTCCTATTACTCTATCCTCAAGCTCTTTCCTTTTCCTTGTCACCACATTGCAATCAAATCCATTGAGTTAATTGTTCAATTTCAAATACTATTTTCTTAAGTTCTAAACCTTCCAATTTTTATGGTTTCTATTCCAGCTGAGAATTTCTATCTTTCTTTTGTTTAAAAAGTGTTCATTTTTTCCTCACACAATACTGTAGTAATAGTGGCCTTGAGTTATGGTCTAATAATTACAACATCTGAGTCATGTCTTGCTTGGCATTTGTTGATCATCTTTTCCTTTGATAAATAGTGGCAGTTCATGTCTTTTACTTTAACAAGTAATTTTATACTGTATTATGGACATTTTTAACCTTATGTTTTAAAACTTTTGGTCCTAATAGATCATCTTGAGAATGTAGGTTTCTGTTTGCTTGTTTAATATACAATCAATCTTGCTTGTTTCACAAAAGAAACCCTGCCTTACCTTCTGTGGGCATTTCGAATGTAAGATCAGTTTTTAAAGCCTTTGCTATACTGTGCCTCTGCTTTTCACATACACTTGCCAGAGATTGGTCTGCAATTTGGATTGTGCCTTATGTGATATTTCTGTTCTCAAAGGATTTGTTATGCTTTTCTATATAGATTCTAGACATGCAGAGCTTTGGGGGTGAAGCCAAGACTTGAAGACTCATATATGGAATGAAGGTTCTTTTCTCAAGCTCTCCCTCTCAAGAACTCCCACTTCATCCCCTGGCTCTTGGTGTTTCATTAAAAAAAAAAGTCCCTGGGCAGATAAATGCATTTGTTTCAGATATTAGATCCTTGAAATATTGAGCAGCATAGTGTGACTAGACTCATCTTGGGGACATAGCCTTGAAAAGAGAGAAAATATATTGGAGAATCTCCATATTCTTTGCACTTTTCCCAATTCTCCTGTCATAAAATACTTTCTCTCACAAACTTTGGTTAATGTGTCACCACCATGGCTGCCATACTGCTATTGCAATGCAGCTTCAGGTCTGGGCTAGTCTTGAGGCAAGGCTAGCAGCAAAAAAAGAGAGAAAAAAAAAACTTCACAAAACAAAATGACACTTCCTGGTTCTTTCATGCAGTGGAACTGATTTGTCTCCATGTTTAGGTACTTACCTTGCCACAAACTTGATAGTGTTTTTTGAAGCATAAAGTTTCAAATTTTGTTCAAATTTAATTTATCCAGTTTTTTTCTTTTGTTGCACTTGCTGATGTTATATCTAACAAATCAGTATTCCAAGGTCACAAAGTTTCATACATTATAACCTGTTTCTCTTCATTTAGGTATTTGAGATCATTTTTAATATGTTTTGAGGTTACATGACCAACTTCATTTCTTCTCTGTGGACTCTTAGTTGTACCAGCACTATTTCTTGAAAAGACTTTCATATTCTTTCACTATGGAATTTTCTTGGCATTCATCATAATTCACTTAACTATGAACATGAGGGTTTATTTCTGGATTTTCAATTCTATTCCACTGACCTATATGTTTGTTCTTATGTCAGTATCATCCTGTCTCAATTGTGGTACATTATATATAGTAAGTTTTAAAGTAAGAAAGCATGAATCTACCAACTTCATGCTTCTTTAAAAAAAGCTTTGGCTATTTGAATCCTTGCATTTCCTAGTGAACTTAAGAATATGCTTCTCATTTTTTGCAGAACAAGAAATAGCAACTGTGATTTTGATAAATGATAGCATTGAATGTGTGTTCATCTAGGGAAGTACTGTCTTTTTATTAATATTTAGTGTCAGGTCTCAGAAAAGGAACTTTATAGGTAGAAGGGACTTTTGACCCAGGGGTCACTCAGATTCTTTTGCAGAACCAGGTGTGGCAGCAAGATAAATGATCAAAAAGTTTATAATTGAAAGATCTCTGAGAGCCCCAGGTATGCCAGCACCTCATCAAATGAAGCAAGGCCAGATAAACAACCATAGGCATGCAGTCAAGGCCTGTTCTATTTGACAAACCTGCACATCAAGGGAGAGCAGTGCATTACTACCTAGCAGGCACCCTCCCCTTCCAGTATGATTTTCCCATTAAAAATGCAGCTATCAGTAAGAGAGCAAAGCCAGTTTCTTTCCTTTCACTGTTGCATCCCACCTACTTTCTTTCCTTTTTCCTTTCAATAAATCTGTTAAGCTTTGACTTGTTGTCCTGTATAGATTCCTTAATGACTCTGACCCAACATCTGGTGGCAAAACCTGGGAATGGAGCTTTGACTGAAGTTTGAGTTTCCCAGCCCCTTGGGGCGATGGTAGAGCCTTCCAGTTGACTCTGTTTGGAGGATAAACTGAGGCTTGAGTTTCCCACCCCCTCAGGGTAACAGAATAGCCTTCTGGTTGACTCTGTTCCCCAAACTGCATAGTTATTCAGGTTTCCATGCACTTGAAGCTTGAGTCCATCAACTCAGACCATCTTGATGTGATGTGGCTCACATCCACGGCTCTCAAACATCTACAACTAATTTGCCAAAGATAAATGGTGCTTTTCTGCTTGATCATCCCCTCGAGAGTATTAATCAGTGTCCAGGGACATCTTGACACACCCCAGTGTGGCGCCCTGGGGTGCTTTAGATGGACACCCAGCCTCCTAGCCTAAAATATGAGTGTTCAGTCAAAACTCTCTCATGCTCCAAGAGCATTTTTCCTTTGCAGCAGTCAAAGTAGTTTGAGGGATACCTTGAGTGAAAGAATGCATATGATTTCCTGATCCCCAAATATAGACCAGGGACACATGGCTTGTTGCCTGAAGGATCGTGGATCTGGGTTGTTAACCTCCCTTGAATCCCATAAACCCCCAAGGGAGCAGTAATTCTCAGTGTCCTGGGGTCACCTCAGCCCACCCCAGCATGTCACCCTGGCCTGCTTTAGTGTGGTACCACGCCCAGGCTTCCTGGTCTAAAATCAATGTAAATCTCCCATGAACTGACCTTCATAGGTCTTCCCTTCTACACATAATCATGGGTAATGTCCAATCACTTCACAGGAACTCTAAAGCCTCTCTTCCCCCAACTCTACTCCTCTCAGATACTTACTCTGTAATCTGAATAAACTCCAATTAAAAGGGGCAATACAAACAAAGAAACTTCTTTTTTTTTTCTACGATGTGATTTGGCCACAATACCCTTTAGAACAACAAAAACTTTGGCCAGAAAATGGCACTTTTGATTGGCAAATTCTCACCAAGCTTGATAATTTTATTTGACGCAATGGCAAATGGTCTGAAACTCCCTGCTCTCAAGCTTTCTGGGCCCTCAACTCTCAACTTGCTCTGTAGCACTCTGTCACTTTATAGCAAATCCTCCTCCTTCATGAAAAACCTTCTAAGCCTTCCTCCTCCCCTCCCTCCCACTTTCCCTCCACAATCTTCTCCAGCCCCCTCTGCTCCCCTTCCCTCTTCCTCAACTCCCTTCCCTCCACACCTTTCCCTATCTCCAATAAGCCCTCTGCTTTTTTAGCACCCACTTTTTATCCCCTTCTCCCTGATTCTACCCAAACTCCCCAACCTTTTTTTACCTCTGTTCACTCGATTTCATGGTCCAGTGTCTAAAGTAGATCCCCCACAAAAGGGTCTGTTTCCCCTACAGGAGGTAGCAGAACAGGAAGGCATAATGAAAATTTATGTTCCCTTTTCTCTTTCAAACTTAAGCCAAATTGAAAAGCATGTCAGATCCTTCTCAGTAGATCCAACTAACTTTAAAAAAAAGATTTTAAGTATTTAACTCAATCTTATGACTTAACTTACTAGGATATTTATGTTATTATAACTTCCAATATAACCCCAGAAGAAAAAGATTGCATTTGGGCTGTGGCTATAGCCCATGCCAATAAAGTTTTTTACAGAAAACCCCATTATTCTCCATGGTAGGCAAGGAACAAATGCAGTCCTCACAGCAGATACAACTTGGAACTACCTGGCCAATCCCCAGATAAAAAGAAAATGGAACATTTTCTCACATGCTTTATTGAAGAAGAGAGGAATGCAGGTTTCAAAGCTGTTAATTCTAATAACATGTCAGAAATCACTCAGAATAAAGAAGAAAACCCAGCCTTCATTCTAAATCATTTAACTGATGCTATTCTAAAATATACAAATATTAACCCTTCCTCCAAAGAAGGAAAGCTTTTCCTTCATACCCATTTTATCACCCAATTGGCCCCAGACATTTGAAGGAAACTTCAAAGAATAAAACAAGGTCCTTAGGCACCCCAAAGAAAACTTATAAAAGTAGCTTTTAAAGTGTTTAATAATAGACAGGAAGAAAGAGAACAGGCAGAAAAACAAAAAGAATAGGAACAAGGGGGTAAGAAAACAAAAACAAAAACAAAAAGTGAGAGAAGATAAGGAGGCAGTTCAAGAAAGAGTCAGAGAGGAGAGAGATGATGCCCATTATTTGCTCCTTGCCAATGCCTTGAGACAACCCAGGGTAATCCATGGTAATAAAAAACAACATTTGGGGGTGAGAAAATACCATCCTGCCCATACTTTTGTTGCAGTAAAAATAGGCCACTGGGCCAACAAATGCATCCAGCAACTGCGGGGCCCACCGCCAGGTCCCAGCCCATGGTGCCACTGAACAAGCCACTGGAAAGCCGACTGTTCCATGAAATCTAACTGCAGGTTCAGATGGCCTTCACTTCACAAACAGGTGTTATCAGCCCCAGAAGTGGGTGACCTCCTTGGAATAGCTGCAGATGACTTACGAAGCCCAGGCTGTGGCATAGCCCCAACCATGACCATCACCACCACAGAACTCAGAGTAACCTTAAAGGTGGTAGGTCAGCCCATTTTTCTCATTTTAGATATGGGCATTACATACTCTGTCCTGCCTGAGCATTCAGGGCAGCTCATTCCCTCCTCAATTTCAGTCATAGGTATCACAGGTCAATGCTCATTTCCCCTTAAAACATTACCTCTACCCTAATATAGAAAATTAAAAATTTTCTCATAGCTTTTTAGTAATTCCTAACTGTCCCACACCTTTATTGGAGTGAGATATTTTAACAAAACTTAAAACAATCCTTCAATAACAGAAATAAAATATGCTAATAAGTTGCCTCAAACCTTTCTGTTCCTGTCTGTGGAGGAAACACTCTCTTCCCCTAAGGAAATAGCTCTTGCTCTTGGAATTTTAACCCCAATGAGTAAGGCTGGACATCCATGCAATTACTTATTTCTCCAAAGCCTTAGACTCCCCTTTCTTAAGGTGGTCACTTTGTCTCAGATTCTTAGCCTCTGCAGCACTTCTCATACAAGAATATCTTAAACTTGTGCTATATGCTCAATTATCTGTCCTCTCTTCTCATAACCTCCCTTCCCTTTTAACTCTACAAGCTATTTCTAGTACCGCCCCTTCTCTTATCAATATATATATATGCACAGCTCCTTTATAACCCACAGGTTAAAATACCTTATTCAGCGACAATCCCTAACCCGCAAAATTCGTTGCTCCTCTAAAGCATCAGAAACCTATGCATAACTGCATAAAAACTATAGATCATTTACTTCATCCATTTCCCAACATAAAGCTTTCCTTTCTGCCTCCTTCAGCTAATACTTAGTTTATTAATGGCAGTGCTTTTAAAGACCCCGTTAAGCAGCCAGGATATACTATAGTGTTTGCTCAGGAGGTTATTGCATCTGGACCTCTGCCTCCTGGCACCACTTCCCACCAGTCAAAGCTCATAGCCCTCACCTGAGCTCTCAAGATAACAGTGAATAACCACACTAACATTTATACTGACTCTATATATACTTTCCATATTATTCACTCACATCTAGTTATATGGAAAGAGAGATGATATCTTCTAAAAATTCTCCTTTATTTATAAAATTCTCATCTTTAAATTCCTTGAGGCAGCACAAACCCCTGCCTAGGTAGCAGTTATTCACTGTAAGGGTCATCAAAGTGAAAAAGACCCCATCTCAATAGGTAATAACAGAGCAGATGAGGAAGAAAAAAGACAGGTTCAGACCCCTACTCAGCTTCTAGTAATGCCCACCCTAGAACCTGCTTACTCCACCTTAGGGCAAAAAGACTTGACCCAGCTTAGTGCCAACCTCAATGAGGGATAATTTTGCCAACATGATAAAATAATTTTTCCCCAACAGCATGCACATAAAATTTTAACTAACCTCCATGACCAGTTTCGTATTAGTGCAAAGCCAGTAGCCTCTCTCCTATCATCTTGGCTAGAATACTTTCTCTCATTTTTACTTTCATTCTTTTCCACCCCTTTAGGAGCTATTCTGCTCCTCCTCCTTGTGCCTTTAATTATCCTCTATTAATTTTCCTCTTAGCCCACTGCCTCTTACAATGTCTGACTGTTCAAAGGTCAATAGCTGCTGTGACCAACAAGCAAAATTCTGAAAACATACTCCTACAACAGATATTTGAAAATTTGTTCCTGCTGCAACAGAAGCATCGCTATCAGCCCATTCCAACAAAAGATGCCCCAAAACCTGATTAGTAATGGACCTGCTCAATTCAAAGCAATTCCCCCTGCCAACTACA
The DNA here is from genome assembly GCA_004026745.1 of Myrmecophaga tridactyla. NCBI lineage: Eukaryota > Metazoa > Chordata > Mammalia > Pilosa > Myrmecophagidae > Myrmecophaga > Myrmecophaga tridactyla. The sequence goes on along the minus strand of PVIY010001691.1, from coordinate 123,901 downwards.
TTCATATCCAGTGGGAAATAGCTAAAGAAAGAACACAACCCCCTGCTTCTTCTAAAAATTGCTTCAAGCTGAGCTAAAGCATTAACCAAAAAACCCAACCCCAGCTTCATTCAATTTTATTAAAAGAAAAAGGCAGGAATGTCAGGTCTCAGAAAAAGAACTTTATTGGTAAAAGGGACTCTGGAACCTGGGGCCCCTCAGCTTCTTTTGCAGAACCAGATGTGACAGCAAGATAAATGATCACAAGGTTTATGGTTAAAAGATGTTAACCAGATGACAAAGGATGCACAACCAGATAAATAATGATAGGCATGCAGTCAAGGCTTGTTCCTATTTGATAACTAATTAACAAACTCCTATAGTATATAATTAAGCCGTCTCTAAAAATCGTATCCTTGAGAATCCTAATAAAAACTCTGAGGAACTTTGGATAGAGGTTCAGACTTCCACATGGTGATGGCTAGATGCCGTGTGGAGTCCAGTTCCCAAAGTCTCTCTTAACTTTGTGTCTGTGTCTTTCTTTAAGGTTCCATTCATGACCCGTATCGGGACTTTCTTTTCTAGGCTGCCTTTTGGCAACAAATAGATGCAGCTGCACATCAAAGTGGAGCAGTGAGTCACTACCTAGCAGGCACCCTCTCCTCCCAGTATGATATTCCCTTTAAAAAATACAGCTCCCAGTAAAAGAGCAGAGCCCGTTTCTTTCCTTTCACTGCTGGCTCCCACCTGCTTTCTCCCTTTCCTTTCTCTGGCTCACTCCTGCTTTCTTTCCTTTCAATAGCTCCCACCTGCTTCCTTCTTTCAATAAATCTATTAAGCTTTGACTCACCGTCCTGCATAGATTCCTTAACAACTCCGACCCAACAATAAGTATTCTAATAAGTGACATGGAATGATTTTCTGTTTCTCTAAATCATTTCAATGACGTTTTATAGTTTTCAGTTTACAATTCTTTCACTTATTTTGTTATATGTTTCCTAATTATTTTATTCATTTGGCTCCACAGTAAATGGAATTATTGTATTAACTTAATTTTCAGGTTGGCTATTGAAAATGTATATCAATACAGTTTATTTTTGTATATTGACCTTGTATCCTACAGCTTTGCTAAACTCATTTATGAATTCTTATAGTTTGTATGTGTGGGTGTGGCTGTGTGTCATTGTGTGTATGCGTATCTCTTTGTATTTTTAATAAAAAGAATCATGTCTTCTGCAAAGAAAGATATATTTGCTTCTTCTTTTCTCCTATGAATGTTTTTTTCCTTGTCCAACTTCTCTGATTAGAACCTACAGTACATTATTGAATGAGAGCAGACATTCCTGTCTTATTCATCCAAACGGAATGGTTCATCCTTTCACTATTAATATTTTACAACAATTAGTTTTCCAAAGATAGTTTTTATCATGTTTGAGATGTTTCCTATTATTCCTCATTTGTTGCATATTTCTACCATGAAAGTACATGGAATTTTGTCAAATGCTTCATCAGCATCTATTGAGATGATCTTTTACTTTATCCTCTATTCTATAAATATGATATATTACATTTATTTTCATATGTCAAAAAGATCTTGCATGCTTGAGATAAATCTCTATTGGTCATGAGAATATGTTTTTATACATTGCAAGATTTATCTGCTTAATATTTTATTAAAGATATATATATTTGCCTATATCCATAAAGTAGAAAGGTCTGTAGTTTACCTCCCTTAAAATGTCTTTGTCTGATTTTGATATGAGGTTAATGCTTTCCTCATAGGGTACACTGGCAAGTGTTCCTTTTTCTCATTTCTGGTAGAATTTGTGAAAGGTTGGTGTTAACTGTTATTCAAATATCAGTATAACTCACCAATGACATTTGATCTTGAGCTTTTCTTGGTGAGAAGTTTTAATTACCAATTCTATATGTTCAACTGTTATAGATTTATTAGAATTTTCTCTTTCTTGAGTCAGGTTTGGTAAGTTGTGCTTTTCTAGGAATTTGCCCATTTCAATTAGGTGATTGAGTTTTTGACAGGTATTGTTCTTAGTATTCCCTTATAATCTTATTTATTTCTATAGAGTCAATAGTGATGCATCTATTTTCATTCCTTCATTCTTGACTTTAGAAATTTGAATCACATCCTCTCAATCATTCTCTCTCTCTTCTTCACCATACTAGTGTTATCTCTTCAGAAATATCTGTTGATTTTCCCTGTTATTTTTCTTTACTATTTCATTTATTTTCACTTAAATATCTATTATTTTGTCCTTTTGATTGCTTTGTATTTTGTTTGTACTATTTTTCTAATTTCTTAGGGTGAAAGGACCAGTGATTCATTCTAGGTTTTTCTTATCCTTTCACATAGTTATGCATACCTATAAATTTCCCTCAAAGCACTACATTAATTGCATGCCCTATGTTTTTGGTATATTGTCTTTTTATTTTCATGCATCTTATTTTCCATATTCCTTTGGATTTCTTCTCTGACCCATTGGTTATTTAGGAATATGGTATATATTTGTCAAATATTTGTGAGTCCGATGTCGACTTCTTTCTTTTTTTTAATTTCTGTTTTTTTGTGTGTTTAGTTGGAGAATATATTTTGAGTGCTTTCAAATCACTTAAATTTATTGAGACTTGTTTTATAGCCTGGAACATAGTCTATACTGGAGAATATTTCATATAGACTTAAGGATATTTGTATTACATTCAGTAGAAGTTTTTATTAATGGCTATTAGATCTAGTTGGTTTATAGTGTTTTTCAAGTTTCTTTACCTGTTGATCATTTGTCTAGCTGTTCTAACCAATTTTGAAAGTAGGGTATGACATCTTAAATGCTTATTTTTGAACTGTTAGTTTCTCCCTTTAATGTCATTTGTTTCATTTTATGTATTTGGAGCTATGTTTTCAGGCACACCCTATGTTTATAAGTATTACATCACCTGGATGGATTGAGACATTTATCATCGTAAAATACCCTTCCTTGTTCTAGTAACAAGTTTTGTCTTAACGTTCATTTTGTCTGATGTTAGGAGGGTAATTCCAGCTCTCTGGGGGTTACTGTTTGTAAGTGTTTCAGTTTCACCCTTTTACTTTTAACTGTTTTTGCCTTTTGATCCAAATTATACTTCTTATAGATAGCAGTAGTTGGATTAAATGTTCTTTTAAAAAACTCTTTTCTCCCAATCTCTGCCTTTGCTTGGAGTATTTAATTTATTCTTAAGGCACTTATTGAAAAGGTAGGATATATGGTTGCCATTTTGATATTGCTTCCTGTGATCTTAAATATTTTCCCCTCTATTTTTAAATTGCTGCCTTCCTTGATGTTAAATAGATATCTTCTCTTCTACCATTCTAAATCTTTACTGTTTATTTAGTTATTTATTTTATTTATTTTCTGAGCATTTGTTCTAGGGATTACCCTAACTATAACAATATAGCTCTTATTAATACCAACTTAATATCAGTTGCTCGTATATAGCTCAATTGCATAACAAACTCCATCTTTATAAATTAAATGTTCATCAATGAGGATTTATATTTATTGCCTTAGGCAGTTATCTTTTAATGATAGTTAGAAAAAAGAGTTACAAAATGTTTATATTTTCTGTAATATTTACCTATATAGTTACCTTTAATGATGTTTTTATTTTTTACGTGAATTCAACTTATTCTCTAGTATCTTTTTATTTCAACCTGAAGAAATAAAGAGGTATACCTTCTAGGAAAGTTTTGTAGTGATGCCTCTCTGAGTTTCTTCCACTTCGAGTGCCAAGTAACCTGCTGATAGACACTGACTTTGATCTCTTGGTTTCCAAGGCTACAAAAGGTCTGGGGAGATAGTGATGAGAACAGCTCAAGTTAAATTCCACAAACCTTAACCATGCTCACCGATATTCAGTGTTTTTCCTTGAATAAACACACCACATACAGTTGTAAGCCCTTGCTTCATTTCCAAAGTTCTGAAAGAGTTGATTATGACAATTTTTTCCCAGTGTTTTCATTGATTTTATGCAGGAGAGAATTGTCAGAGTTCCTTTCTTTGCCATTTCTGCTGACATCACTTTTCTTTTACTTCTGATCCAAACAATGGGCTTCTTTTATTCAGTTCAATTTGGTATATTTCTCACTTCTAAGATTCTGATCCATGTTACTATCTCCCTTAACCAAATTTTCTTGAATTCTAGATATTCTTTATTTAAAAAACTGCATTTTGTGAAAGGCTTTCTTCGTGCCCCTCTAAATATAATTTTCTATTGTAGATAATCACAGAATCCTATGGTCTTAAGCAATAATCAACACATTTGAATTTTTTAGTTGAGCATGTCCTCTTTAACAGATTATAAAATCTAAGAGGCCATAAACCAATTCCATCTTGTTCTGTGCATAGTTCCTAGGAACCTGTCCTTTAATTGAATGGATATCATCCAATAAAATATTTGAAGCCCTATGAATTTAAGGATATTAGGTGATAATTTATGTAAAGTGTGAGACTATGCTGAGTGTTTACACTATATAAACAATACATAACTGAAGGCTAATGGTTCAAAGTGCCATGTATTTTGGTCAAATCTGGATTGTATGATGATTTAGATAATGATCTTTAGAAAGGGGTACTAATATTTGTAGACCCTCCATTCTTATTCTTCATGTAAAAGTCAATGCAGAGTTAAGAATCAATATCAAAAAATTGTTTTACTCAGACCCAGAAGGTCAAGGGAAGATTAACTAAAAGCTGTCTTTTTAAATTCTGGGATATATCCTACACTTTTCCTAAGTCACCTGGGGAATTCTGAAAAGGTAGACAGTATTCTTAGATTTGTCTTTGCTAAATTCTAACACTTACTAGCAGAAAATTAAGAAAGAATACTTAATGACATAAAGATAACCTCAGAATATATATTTTCTGGAATATTTCTTCCATACAAGAAGTGCACTTTTTATGAGGGAACAAAATTAGAAGTGAGTATGTAATGTTGTATTTAGGTCATATTGTCACAGTAAAATAATAGAGTATAATGAGGATCTTTGCTGCTTAGGGTAAAGTGATTTTATTACTAAGTCAATTTTAGCAAGGCTTTAGAGTAGTATTTTTGCTACTTTATTTCAAGTAGGAGGCTTTTGGGCACTCATTCAAAGAGTCACAATCATCTCCTCATTAACACTGTATTAAACATGTGGATCCTGGGAACATTGTAATTCCTAATAAATTAAAGCACCCATTATATTTGGAGCTTGCAAATGCTGTTTACCTGGGTTCTCACTGTGTTTTCTTAATTGAGAAAACATATCATGCTGCCCTAAAATCAAGAGGTTGATTTTCTTGGCATAACAATTCTTTACGACATAAGCTAGGAAATTGTTCCACTCTTGTCCATTGATAGGGCACCATTTAACATAGCAGTAATTCAAGTCCCTTAAAATACAAGGAAAATTATTATGTACAAAATAGTCACAGATCTTTTTTCTTCTGCGCTCCAGTTGCCCTGGGTGCTCATTAGGAATGATTTATCAGATTCTTTAAAATTAGCTTCCAGTAAAGTTAATTACATACTGAATAAATTATGAAACAAATAGATTTAGAGGTGGAGATGAAATGTTGACCAGTTCCAATTCTTTGGGCCCACAAATTTATTCTGCAAAAAATAAAATCATCAAGTGAGAAAAATAAGAACTAGGGTGTAAAATAGCATCTTGGAAGGGTAGATGTCGATAATTGCTCAAGTTTAAAATGAGACTTAATATAATTCTCTCAAACAAAACAATGTCAGTATCATCATTTGCTAGCATTCATAGTTAAGTTAGAATAGAAAAGTATTAAAATCATTTTTATTATATAAGGCAACAACCCAGCCCACTAGAACATTTGCTGCATATTCTCCATTGACACTTTATGAGCTCCAGCACCTTCATCTACATTCAGGTACCTGGCCAATGTGGTAGTTAGATTCAGTTGTCAACTTGGCCAGGTGAAGGCACCTAGTTTTGTTGCTGCGGAGATGAGCCAATGGTATGTGAACCTCATCTGTTGCTCATTACATCTGCAGTCGGCTAGGAGGCGTGCCTGCTGTAATGAATGATATTTGATTTAATTGGCTGGTGCTTAAATGAGAGAGCGCAATATAGCACAGCCCAAGCAGCTCAGCATTCCTCATCTCAGCACTCGCAGCTCAGCCCAGGCCTTTGGAGATGCAGAGAGAAGTCACCCTGGGGAAAGTTGTTGGAACCCAGAGGCCTGGAGAGAAGGCCAGCAGAGACCATCCTGTGCCTTCCCACGTAAGGAAGAACCTCAGTTGAAAGTTGGCTGCCTTTCCTCTGAAAAACTAACAAAATAAATCCCCTTTTATGAAAAGCCAATCTGTCTCTGATGTGTTACATTCTGGCAGCTAGCAAACTAGAACAGCCAAGTTCACCAATACCCTTGTACTTCAAAATTTTAGAGTTATACTTTTTTTTGGAACTAATCATTCTTTTTTTCTAGCTAATCATTGTATAGTTGAGAGAGGGTAAGGGATTCATATGAGGTCCCAAATTAATTGTTAGAAAAATGTTCCTTTTCTAAGACTGAGTTCCATTTTCCATATATATATTTTCCTTTTTTTCCTTATTTTTGTTGCTGTCCTAAAACATGGTCTCCAGTCTTGAGACCATGAGACCATGATAACTTGCTCCAGGAAGAATGCACAAAAATGCACCTGGTCCCACCTTCACCAGAGCAGGGTGGAAAGGATTCTATCAATCTGCTCTGTCAATCTACCTTGACTCCTTGAAGAGCAATTGCTTCTCTTCTATCCAAGCACCCTGCAGGATGAGAGGATTTCCAGTAAGACACTGGCAGATGAGACACAGGGTATCCCTTCTCTGAGAGTCTCTCTAGCCCATTCCCAAACAGAGATCTTCAAAAATGTAACTCAAGTTGCTCTCCAAACATTCCCATTTCCTTAACTGATTAAATGTATCTTTTTTATGGCAGAAAACTATTTCAAATGTTATGTTTTATTTCTGATTCTATATTTTATCTATGAAATCTCTCAGGCCATATATTTCTGAAAAGCTGAGCTTTGCCACTCAGAAATCTCTGACAAAATTTTAAGTGTTATTGTGGTATAATGTGTATAAAATGAATTCAACTGTATCAAAGGAATAGTACATTGAATTTTAATAAATTTACAGAGTTGTGTGACTATCACAGGAGTCCAATTTAGAACATTTCCTTTTACTCAAAATCACTCCTCATTCGAAACTACAGTAAATCTCAATCATCCAGTCTCTGCACTCAGGCAAATTCTAATCTACTTTATAACTCTTCATATTTGCCTTCTCTAGATATTTCTTATAAAAGAAATCATATGATATGTGGCCTTTTGTGTCTGTCTCTTTTCAACTAACATAAGGTTTTTGAGTTTGTTCCAGGTTGTGTTTTGAATCAGTTGATTATATTTTATTATCCAATAGTATTCTACTGTGTGGATATATCATATGTGTTCATTCATTTACCAGATAATGGAAAACTGGGTAAACTTCATTCTTGGGTTTATGAATAATCCTGCCGTAAACATCAGTGTACAATAAAGTGCCTTAATAAAGACATATGTTGTTATTTCCCTTTATTGGATTCCTAATAATGGAAATACTGAGTCATATGTTAAATTTATTTTTGGTCATATGGTAAATTTAATAAAGCTGTCAAACTCTTTTTCTGAAGCCCTGAATAATTTTACACTCCATGACAAAATGTGAGGGTTCCTGGTTCTTTGATTCTTACCAGCAGTTATTGTCTCTTCATTTGATTTTAGTCATTGCAGTGGGCATAAAGTGGTATATCTCATTGTGTTTTCAACAGTATTTCTCTAATGATGAATAATGTTGAAGATCTTTTCATATACTTCTTGGTCATTTGTATATTTTTTGTTAGTAAGTCTATTCAATCCTTTGCCCATTCTAAAAACTGGATTATTTAAAAATTATTGTTGATTTTTAGTTGTTTTTTGTGTATTTTGGATACAGGTCCTTTATAAGATAAATGGTTTGCAAATATTTGCTTCTACTTTGTGGTGCATCCTTTTATTTTCTGAATTGTGGTTTTTGAAGCTCAAGGTTTGTGATTTTGATGAGTTCAAATTCCTCTTTTATTGGCTTTTATTAATTGTGATTTTGGTGTCATGTGTAAGAAATTTTTATCTAACAGCAGATCAAAATATTTTCTCTTTTGTTTTGTCCTAAATGATTTTTATTTTTAACACATCAATTTAAGTTTTCTTATATTTTGTAGCACTTTAAGTATATAGTATGAGATAAAAGTCTAAAATTATCTTTTTGAATGTGGGTAGCATACTTTAATATAAGTTGAAAAGACTCATTTTCCTTAATTGAATTTTCATGAAATTTTGCCAAAAATACATTGAATATAAATATCTTAATTTGTGCTCCTTTAATTCTCTTCCATTGGACTTTATTTCTATGCTTATGCCTTTACCACACTTTCATGTTTACTGTCACCTTATAGTTAGCTTTGAAATCAGTAAAGATATGTCACTAAATTAATTCTTCCTTTTTTTAAACTTTATTTTACAACTCTGGGTGATTCATATGTTTGGATAAATTTCAGGGTCAGCTTTTACTGAAGAGCAGAAATTTTGATTAGAATTGCATGGCATGCACAGAGCAATTTGGGGAATAGTGAAATCCTAATACTATAAAATTTTGTAATCCAATAATTAGATATGTCTCTCCCTTTCTAAAAATCTTCTCTAAAAAAATGTTTTATCAATTTAAATGTAAATCTTGCACTTTCAAGATTTATTTCTAGGTATTCTGCTCTTTTGATGCTCTTGTATACTGAATTGCTCACTCAATTTCTATTACAAATTGTTTATTGCTAGTGCATAGGAATGCAGATAGTATTTTTATTTTGACTTTGTATCCTGTATCCTGGATTAATTTATTTGTTCTTCATAAATAGTGGGTTCTTTAGGAATTTCTAAAAACATGACCTAATCTGTGACTAAAAGCAAATTTGCTTTTGTCCTTTCCAAACTGGATGGTTTTTATTTCTAGTTACTCATCTAATTACACTGGTTAGAACCTCTCTGCAACACTGCCTTGTACAAAAATTCATGGGGAAAATATTGTCTCATGCAGTTTAGTATTTTGCTAGCTGTAGATTTTTCATAAATATGCTTTATGTGGTTGAGGATACACTTTATGGGGTTTCCAGTTTGACTAGAAATTTTATTATGAATAGGTATTTTGTTAAATGTCCTCCTGTGTGTCTTGATATGAACATGAATCTTGCATCTTTTATTCTTTTAAAATGATATTTTTAAAATATTTACTTTGGATCAACCAAATTGATAATGGTGCATAATCATTTATGGGTATAAGATGCTTGATTTGATTTGCTAGTATTTTGTCAAAAACGTTTGCATCTATTTTTATTAATGATATTCATCAGTAGTGTATTTACATGGGATTTATTTGTGTGGTTTTCATTTCAAGGAATACTGGCCTGATTATATGATTCGGGTATAATCCTTTCTGCTCTATTTTCTGGATGAATTTTTGAATGATTTGTTATATTTATTTAAATATATGTTTCGGGTTCACTTTCAAAGTCATCTATGCCTGGGATTTGCCTCCTTGGACGATGTATAATCATGAATTCAGTGCCTTTACGCTTATATTTCTATTCAGATTTTGTATTTTTTTTTTTTAGTTTACGTTATTTGTATCGCTGTGAAATCTATTTAATTAAAGCTGCGTGATGAGTTTAATGATCATTTTGTATTATGTGTATAAAAATTATGTATAAAACTTCACTTTGTATTATGTGTAAATCAGTAATAATATCCCTGTCTTTTATCCCTGATTTTTTAATAATTTGTGTCTTCTATTTTATTCTTTGTCTATCTAGTTAAAAGTTTGTCAATTTTGTTTATTATTTCAAAAAACCAATTTTCAGTTTTATTTCTATTCTTCCTTTTTGGCTTCTTATGTTTTTTTGATTTCCACTTTAATCTTACTTACTCTTTCCAGTTTATAGTGTGTTTAATTTGCTGTTTCTTTTCTTTTTTTGGTGAAAATTTATTTATTAATTTGAGATATATATTAATTTCTAATATAGACTTTATTAGTATAAACTTCCCTCTAACCACTGCTTTAGCTGCATCCCGTACAATTTAGCTCCATATTCTCTTTCATTCTCTTCCAAATCAAATTATTTTCTTAATTCTTTTGTGATATTTAACTTGTTTCTATAGATTATGCAGAAGTATGCTGTTTAGTTTCCAAGCAATTATTTTCCGAGTTTTCTTTTGCTGTTTCTCCTAATTTAATATCATTGTGGTCAGAAATCGTGTTCTGTAAATAGTTAAGATAATTTTTCAATACTTATTTTATAACTTTAATACTTGTTTTATAACTTAAATGTGCTCTAACTTGGAGAATATTCCATGAATATCTTAGAAGAATCTGTATTCTGCTGTTCTGGGATGAACTTTTTCAGAGATGTTGGTTATGTCAGTTGATTGATAGAGTATTCTTTAAGTTTCTATATCTTCACTGATTTTCTGTTTTGATATACTATCAGCTACTGAATATGAGAACTGAAATGTTTAAACTGATTAATATTTTTGCCTTCAATTCTGTCAGTTAGGGCATCATGTACTTCAGGGCTCTGTTGCTACATATATACTATAAATTTTATATACTCCTGACTTTGATCCCTTTGTTACTATAAATTAGCCTATTTTTCTTTAGTAATATATATATATATTTTTTTAAAACCAATTTTTCTTATATTAGCATAGTCAATCTGTCTCTCTCCTGTTTATTGTTTGCATGGTGTTTTAGTTTGCAAGAGTTATTGCAATGTAATATAACAGAAATGAAATGGCTTTTTTTTTGACATGGACAGGCTCCAGGGATCGAATCCAGGTCTCCAGCATACAGGCAAGAACTCTGCCACTTGTGCCATCGTTGCCCGCCCTGACATGGCTTTTAAAAGGAGAATTTTATTGTTTACCATTCTAAAGCTGCAAAAATGTCCAAATTAAGGCATCCAGGAAAGATACCTTGGTTCAAGAAGGCCGATAATTTTCAGGGTTTTTCTCTCTCAGGAGGGAGGACACATGGCAAGCATAACAACATCTACTAGCTTTCTCTCCAGGCTTCTTCAGCAGCTTCCCCAGGGGCCGTTTTCTTTCTGAAACCCCACCTTGAATGTGTGGAGACACATCTCCATGAAAACAATCGAAAAGCTCCCACCCAGCAATATTGAATACGGATTAAAGGATAATAGCTTCAAACCGGCACACATAGCATTTTTATCCCATTATTTTATTTTTATCTGTCTGTGTCTTTGTCTAAAGTGTATACTTTATAGAGAGTACAGCTGGATTTTTTAAATCCATTTACATTAATATTATTATTGATATGCTTGGTTGTGTGGCTGCTCATTTGGTCTATTTTTTAATTGCTCTCTTTTTGGTTCCCACATTCCTTATTTATTACCTTGTTTTGATATATATTTTAAATATATGTTTTCTGGTGTACCACTTTAATATCTTTCTTAATTTTTTTATTTTTCAGAATATTTTTATTATGGTTTTTTAGATATTACAGAATTCATTTTAACTTAAAACAATCTACTTTCAGAAATACTAAAATATATAAAACTTTCTTCACTATAACTCTGTTTCCTCCCCTCTTCTCTGTGCATGAATTGGGGGTGCGCTTTCATTTGTTAAAACCGTCTTTAAATTTCTTACCATACCACTTTGTAGTGTTCAGTGTAAAAGTTTTGCCCTCTTTAAAACATTTTTATTTCTAAGTGTTTAAATGCTTGCGATGCTCTTGCATCTAGACTTATTTCCTCAACTTCATTTTCTGGTTAGTCATTGCTTCTTTTGGGAAATGGAATTTATTTTTGTTTATTGATCTATTATTCTACAATGTTGAGGAATCACGAAAGTTCTAAAGGCTTTTTTTTTTTTTGACTGAAATTTCATGCTTATTTTCCCTGGGTAGAATTTTCAGTAATATTCTGAATAGATATCCACGTCTTGTGCCTGATAGTAAAGAGAAAACATTCAGATTCTCTCCAACTGTGAAGTTAGTCAGCAGTTGCCTTTATACACTGAGGAAATCTAATTTGTTGGTGTTATTTTAATAAGCAATGATGTATTTTGTCAAATCATTTTATGACTCATCTTCTACTAAGATGAACAATAAGCTAATGGGTATTTTTTGGTTGAGTGATTTGAATATATTCAACCAAATGTTTTAGATTTTTCCAGAGAAATAGAATCAATACTTTTTTTAAAAAAAGAGGTTCATGTAAGGAATTTAGCTGCTGTGATTGTGGGGGCTGGCTAGTAGAAGATCCCTTGGGAAAGCAAGCAAATTGGAAATTCTGATAGGTGTACTACAGTGGTCATGGGGGTGAAATCTGTAGGGGAAGTCAGCAAATCTGAAACTCAGAAGGGAGGAGATAGGTTGAGTAGACTGATTCTCCATCGGTTTCGAGTCTCTTGAAAATGAAGAGGGGGAATTTGAGTAGCTATCCCATTCCCTCCAATTAAAATTCACAGACTTCCAATGTTACTGCTAATATTTACTGAATTTTCTTGACTAAAAGTTTCTGAATTTATTGTATGTGTGTCGTCAATTTTAAGATTCCTTAAATGGTTTCTTTTGACAATTTTGCATGTTTTATTATCTTACCATTCCAGAAGCTCTTTCCTGCTTCACTATTAAAATATGTCACTTGTCATGTACTCAAATCTTTGACTTTTCACACTGTTTCCTCAGCTGTGGTTATTAAAAATAAGGATTAAAATTTTATGGACTCTCTTGTTTTCTGCTGGTTCTTCTCTGTCCCACACTTTTATGACGAATAATTATCAGTGTGCAATACATTTTTTGACTCAGTACTCACATGATGACAAAATCATATGCATAAATTGATTGGCAGATGCTTTGCACATGGCATGGCAAGACTTCATAACAAAATAAAAAGCAAATAATATTAATATTAGTATTGTTATTATTTTAATTTCTTTGCAGATCTAACTTGGTAATACTTAATTTGTTCAAATAGTTGTTTTGCCATTGTTCAACAATGCATCTACTGTGGTTCTAACTATATTGATAGGAAATAAGGTTCCCAAAGACAAATATTACATATTGTTTCCTCTCTTATATTGACCTGAAGTGTACTGAAATGAAAAGATTATCAAGATCAGCAACAAGACTGTTATTTTTATTTTGTTTCTTTTTCCTCTTTTTAAAAAAAAAATGTAGATTCACGAAGCTGAGAATTACAAGAAAATGAAATGAAACCCTGAGGAAAATTTTTCTAAGTATTAATAACATCCACTCTGAGGGAAAACCTAAATGTTGCTAGGAAATTGAGGTATTGATGCATATTGTAATTGATACACAATATAATTCCTGATTGGTCTTAGAGGCTGATGTTCAGTGTTCATATCAAAGCATAGAATATGAATATTCAAGCATTATATATGTTTGTACTGTGAGTTTTCTAGAAACAGGTTAAAATAATGAAGAAAATCTATTTCAAAATATTAATGACTAAGAAGTGATTCCACCAAGCCACATTACTAGCTGTTATTTTTAGGAAAACTGTGTAGATATTTTTCATTGGATCATTTCCTCAATTGACAAAAACAAGTATCATCAAAAACAAACTTTTAAGTATATTTTAGGGAGATCTGTTTTTTAAGGAAACTCATATAGCCAAAGCTTGTAGCTTTTTTGGTGATATCTCAGAAAACCTAAAAGATCAAGTAATTAGCAATAAATACCCAATTGGATCTTACAATCTGTTGATTCTTCCAGCCTCAAACAATCCAACATGCAGTAATTATTCTTACCATCATTTCATTTTGCTGCTGAAATTTCTGAATAGGTTTGTATGGCCTATAGAATTAAAGATGAAACCCATGAGCATGATATTCAACAATCTCTGTCATAGCTCTAGATTTTTATTTCACTTTATCAACTTTTGACCTGACACCCTTTTCTGCATTTTTTTCTGTTTTGGTCTTAACTTATAATTCTTTTAAATTTCATTGTTTATCATAATTTACCTATTTATGTCATGATCACTAGGTATGTCTCCTTTCTCATAACATCAACATATTTTTCCACACCTGTTTTCTGCCAATTATGAAATTCTCTTTTTTCTCAAATGTGTTCCTAAGATAGACAGTCAGACAGACAGACATATAGATAGATAGAGAGATGATAGATTGAATGGGCATATTTTTCTATGGACACTTCATGTCACTATGTCTGACACCATTACTTGTGGATGAATGGGAATTTGGCCTTCTGTGATGTTATTGTGTGGTTTTAACTTATAAGTATTAATTTAAAACATAACACTGAATGAAGTGTATCTATGAGTTAAACAAGTCTCTGATCTTACTTTAACTATATATATCTATTTATAAATTGTAATTTTAGTAGTGTTGAATATATGCAATATTATTTACATTCTACTGTATATTGCAATATAATATATATATTTATATATAATAACCATTGCATTTATAAATGCCTTCTTCCCTTTCCACTTTCTATCTCTGCCTTCTCATCCTCCTATTTATATCTCAATCCTGAAATCTCACATTCCAATTCATTTCTTTATTATTTGCATGCTGGTTTCTGTAATGTTACTATTTAAAGCTAATTTTAAGAATTACAATGTTTGTACTGATTTTCTTCCAACTATAACATTCTGAAATTACCCTCATTCCATGTACTATTCTCTCAGATATCCTGGACAGGAATTCAATCTCGAACATAGAAGTATAGTATGCTTTAATTAATATTTTTATTGCCAGGCATACATACAAAACTTCTTTTATTTCAAGATAAAATGTTTGTTTTCTTCTAGTGTTGTTTTTGCTTTTCTGTGATTCAGTGATTCATAGTTTTGTTATATTATTTTTAGTAAGACGGAGATACAATTTTCTACTACTTAAATACAATTTTGTTTTATTCTCAATTTTTATTCTTAAACATGTACAAATAAAGTTTCTAAGTCACATAATTGTATAGAGTTTATTTTTTAATTTAAGCGATTTTTGAACTATTAGATTTTGCATTAAGTAATTGTTAACGTTTTCTAATAGCTAAAATAGGCACATTTATTTTCTAGTAGTAACTGGATTCTTTAATTTTAATTTCAAGTTAATAAAAAGCTTTCATCAATATCTACTTGTGGAAAATCACTATTAATGTGATAAGAGAACCTTGTTTAACCACTACCCTGGAGAATTGGGTAAGGGCCTTGAGCTCTCAGTTTTGTATAGATCAATTCAAGCTATAATATGCAATTTAAATATATCTAAAACAATGTTATTACTTCTCACAGTATTTACAATTATGTGCTCTTTTTAATAGCCCTTTTATCAATTTAAATTACAAATTAATATTTTATAATGAATGAAATGTGTTTGTGAAATAAGATTCATTGTCACATTTGTTTTCAAAGGTGAAAAGTAGAAAAATGAGACTTGGAAAAAAGATTAGAAATGTAGATCCTAGCAAAAATTGCATTCTTTATAGAATTCATAATTTAATTCATGGTGTTCAATTAGAATATGGCATTTTTATTCTAATCCTTCATTAATCAGTATTAAAAATATTTATAAGAAAAGAAAATATGCTATACCTGGAAATAAAAAAAAGGAATGAAAAATAATTTTCTGCCTGTAAGAAATACATAACAATTGTTTGGGAAAGCCAAAGTATAAATTATTGTAAAAGGAAGGAGAAATACAAACGAATGCTTCTGGAACCCAGAAGAGAAGCAACAATCTCTGCTTTTGTACGTTTGGGATGTCAGCACTTAGAAATATATTTATTTAAGTACAAATTATTACGTGGCTAATTAATTTTTAGTAAAGACTTCATGAATGTCTTATTTTCACAAAAATATCTCTTAATTCGAGTGTGATATTTTACATAATGGGTGAATGTTCAATATATAACACAGTGAAGACAGCTAAACAGGTTAGGAAATTCCCTTCTTGAGTACAGTGTGTCAGGAGTAGATGGAAAATGGACAAGAAAACAGCAATAAGATATACTTACTAATCATCTTGGAGAATATTCACTTTTTCTTTGTCTACCCTTTTTTATTTATTGGCACAGATGCAGTATTAAAATGTTAGCTCTCATAGGCAAACTTCTCTAAACATGAATAAGCATTGTTACTTATCTTCCAAAGAGAGCTTTGGATTCAATTCTGTCTAGAATTACCAGGAATGTAATGCATGTAATAAATGCTGCATACTAAATTGCAGACTCTAAAAAGATATATGCTTTTTAAGTGCAGGTAAATGACCAACATTCAGTTAAATGATGGTTAATAACTTCCAATTAACAATAAAGAACCCTTGGTTGTTTTTATATTTATGGTAGCTTTCGTACACATATATATTTATTATTAGAGTAATAAATGTCATTGTAACCATGTAAGAATTGACATTTTTATAATAGTTATTGCACATGATTTTTTCTTCAGTTCTTCAGGAGAAGAAGGCTTAAGAGTGCAAGACAATGAGACTTTAAAGATGGGGTCTTTTTCCATCAGCATAAAATCCAAAATCTGTACAATCTCTCATGAGAGAATACACAAAAATAGATAAAAGTGCAAGCATCTCTTTGAATATCTACTAATCATATTTGTTGCATACGTTACTTAAATTGTTTGTATTTTACTTATATTTTATCTCCCTTTTATTATATGAGAGGAATATTAAATTATTTCACTATCCATGTCCTTATAAGCTTTCTTTGCAGTAGGAATTATTTTTCTGCATTATGTTGCCTTTTATAATTTCCTTTATTAGCTTCTTACATACTTTGTCCCTTGTTTAATATTTAGATCTTCATTCCTTCTTTATTTACTTTTTTTTCCTTGAAACTTTTTGTCCATTACTTTCCATCAGACTTCACTTTTGGTTGCATTTGTATTTCTGATAATAAATGCACATAGTTGGGATTTTCTTTTGAATCCTATCTGAATACAGCTCTTTTAATGGATGAATAAAGCTATTTAATTTATTGTAATGATTATTATAACTAATTTCATTCCTTCCATCTTAGTCTTTGATTTCTGCTTATTTTAAATAACGGTCCCTTTTTCTTTTCTCTAACTTCAAAGTTTGAACAAGTTGTCATGGGTTTTATTTTGACCCTCTGTAGGTGGTTAGTTCGTGGGATTGATAATGTCTTTCTATTTCACTGTTGCTTGATTACTTCTTAATCACCATATGATTGTACTTTTTGCATTTGTATTATTGAAGTATAATTCTAAATAGTAAAAGTCATCCTTTTTAGTGTCCAAATCTGCAAATCTGTCAAATGCATGAAGTCAATTAACCAGAAGATATAATCATGCCATTCCACCAATAAATAAATAACAAATAAATAAATAAATCCTCACCTACCTTCCCTGGGAACAACCAGTTTTATGTCTCTGTACTTTTGCCTTCTCCGGAATATCATATTAATAGAAGCATATAGTTCATACTCCTTTAAAAAAAAAACCTCTATTTTATAAACTTTTTATATTTATAGAAAAATTGAGGCTAAAGTACAGCAAACTTCACTTTACCTGTAAGACCGGTATGCTGATAATGATGTCTCCCCATATTGGTTGCTTAAAAGATGATGTATTTCTTCCCCATGTAGGTATGAAATTCTGGGTTGACAGTGTTTTCTTCCTTCACTTTAATGATGTCACAGTATTATGTTTTCATTTACATAATTTCTAACTGCTTTGATCTTTATCTTCATATCTATGTTTTTGGCTTCAAGACTATATGTCTAACAATTTGAATAAGATATATCAGGGGCTTTTGTTTTCTTTTGTATCTACACTGCTTGGTGTTCTTTGAGCTCTTGAATCTCTGATTTATTATCTTAGATCAATTTTAGAGTATTCTCAGCTATTATCATTTGTGTCCTTTTCTCTTTCTCTTCTTCTCAGATTCTAATTGCACACATGTTGGATTTTTAAATATTTCCCCATAACTCTTGGGGACTATGTTTTGTTTTCTCCACCACTCTTTTTTTTTTTTTTTTAACCCCCTGTGTTTCAGTCTAGGTAAAATCTACTGACCTTTTGCATGTTCACTGATTTTTTTTGTACTTATTAAGTCTACTAATGAGCTCATTGAAGGACTTATTTATCTCTGTTATCTTAATTTTAATTTACATTTTATCCTTTTTTTTCATACCTTACATTTACTCATTGGAGTTCCCTATCCAGGCACGTCTGTTTTCCTTCTTTTTCACTGGAGCTTCCAACATGTTACTCGTAGTTTTTTTTTTGTTGTTGTTGTTGTTGTTGTTTTTGTATGCTGTGTGGTGGGGTCACATTTCATTATTTTTCCATGTGAGTACCCCATTACTGCAGCACCATTTGTCGAATTTTTGTTGGTTTGTCGTATTTGCCTATTTGTTTTGCTTTTTTGTTTGTTTTAGGGGAAGTGCATGGACCGGGAATCGAACCCGGCTCCCCTGCATGGCAGGCCAGAAATCTACCATTGAACTACCCGTACACCTCCCCCAGTCATAGTTTTTTAAAATTGATATTTTGAACATTATGTCATAGTTGCATGTGTTTCTGTTGCCTCGTTTGTCTCTCCATGTGCCTTAAAATTTATGGTTGAAGGCTCATTACCATGTGAAAGCCAGGGGAACCAAGATAAATGATATCTATACATGGAAATGGCACAGAGTGTGTGTGCGTGTATATCAGTGTGAGGATGTAAGAAAACCTTTTCAGCAATTGAGCTGATTTGGCTTTTGTGACTGCTATGATCATTCTAAGTACACCACATTCTTTATATTTCTTTAGCTTTACCATGTGTTTAAGTTGAGGGCTAATTTGTCAGGGTCTTTTTTTAAAAAGTGAAAGTTTTCAGTGTTTTCCCTATCCTCAGTTTTATGTCCTCTTTTTCTGTCATTACCTCAGAGAAAGTGTTTCTCCATGCTCTTGACCCTCCTCCATCAGTAACACTATTAAATGTTATTGAGTGCTTCCTCTCTTGGTCATGGTCCTAGAGACACTCTTTACTCTGGCTCATCTTCAGCCTTTGATTTTGTGTCTGTGTGATTGGGGGTGAGCTTCCTGGTTTAATCTGCCCCTCCTCCAACAGGAGGGGGGTCAAATGAGCAGGATCTACTATGTTTGTTGTGTTTGTTTATAGGAATACAACCATATGCATTCATTTAGTTATCCTCTGTGCCTTCTTTAGTGTTGCAGTGGCTTGGTTGAGGAGCTACAACAGAGATTCTGACATGCAAAGCCCTAAATATTTACTATCTGGCTCTTTTTACAGCAAACATCTTCAAACCCCTGTTTGGGGGATAAAAATTGTCATTCCATTCTCCTGGCTAAATACTATAGTGTAGCACAATTGCTTCCATTTTGATGTTTTGCTCTTTTCTATTTAGACTTCTTTTCTCATCAGTGCTTGCCAAACAAATTCAAGATGAAATTAGATTTATTTCAGAATCCAATGCCAATAACACTCGTATAAATAATGGCTGTGACCAAGGTTAGATGTCATGAGGCTCCATTAACAACTGATAATTAGTTATTGAAAGAAGCAATCTATCTTCAAGCTATTACATTCTCATGGGTAAATTTGATAAGATACTCAAACAAAATTATTTTGTAAGTAGACGATATAAATATGCAATAATAGTTTTTGGCAATTAGTTTTATTTCTCTTCATTTTCACACCCAAAGAAGATATTTAAGTATGAGAATCCATCTGGATAGCTCATGGCTTTCACAGCATTGTCTAAAACAAATAAAATAATGAAACAGATTCATCTGCCATTCATTTCTTATTCTTAGCTGTTCAGACAAGATCTTATATGTGAAAATGAGGACTTCATTTAAAAAATTCTAGAAGATATGAAACATGTAGAACCCTTAAAGACATATTAAAGTGCCAAATAAAACCTTGAAAATGTTAGTCAAAGGAAAAAAAGTGTTTTAATTACTGTATTCAGGAATTTGAAATGCCTTTACACGGAAGATATTGGCCAGCTGTTTTCCATCTCCATAGAGAGGAGAGCAAAAGAAATAGGCTAAACTAGCAGCTATAAAGTTAGCAGCATGGAGATTCTACTATAAATGAGAGTTAAAACATTACAGTTTTAACTGCATACCAGTTAAAGAGGTAAATTAAGGAATTATATTCTCGAGACTTTTAGACGTGGATAGATACGTTTTGTCTGAAATAGTGAACATGTGTCCCAAGAAAAAATGAGTGGAGAGGACTAAATGTCCTTCTTTGTCCTTAAAGTTTTTAGGTGATCTAAAAATTCACAGAATCTTTCTCAACACTTACAGCATATGGGAGCTAATTCATGTAAAACATTTCATCAATCATGGGTTTTATTTTAGAATCATAGGATGCTCTCTGCTCTTGTATTATGACTTGGAAAATGAAAATATTATAAAGGCACAGTTCAACAGACAGTCCCCAAAATTGTTTCATATTTTTTACTTTAAGAAGTAAACAAAAAAAGGGGGAAAATAAGTACTGAATCTAACGTTAATATTCAAAATCACTTGAGAAAGTGGGATAAAATATTTTTAGGTCCCATTTCAAATAAAAACATTCATCTTCAGAAAACAAATAAAATACAAATTTTCACATGGGATATAAATGTTTATATCATATAAATATGCATATATACTTTACATTTTAGGAAAAATAGACAAAACATTTGATGACTGTGGAATAAGGCTTTTTTCAGTAATTTATTTAAATAATACCCCAGACCAATTAAAAAATATATATATATAGACAATTAAAATGATTTTATTAACATTAAAGTGAAATATCAAATACAAGCACCTTCCAAAATAGGAGGCAAAATATTCTCATCGAAGAGGAAGAAAGACAAAAAAAGTATTGATGGAACTATTGACCTTATTTTTACAGCATTTCTGTCAGGGAGGCATTGCATTTATAGTGCATAAACAGTGCAGTCTGGAGAAGGAATATCAGATTTAAAATCCTTGTTAAAATCACTTAAAAGGCTTGTGGTTTGGGGAAATTATTGAACCTCTCTGATCCTCTGCTACTCCATCAGTGAATTAGAAATAATGTTACATGGTGTTGTTTTGAGAATTAAAATACATATATTTATATTTAATAAACTGCTGAGAACTGTGTCCAGCACCTGGGAACACTCAGGGTGGGCTTTTCAGGACATTGGCAGAAAAATAATAGTAGTAAAGTAGATGAGATTATTGCAGTATTAGTAGTTATTGTAGTATATTTTATTCACATTATACTGCTATTAGGGCATGTGGTTGACAAAATTTAATAAAATTACTAACTTTTGAAGTGAATAATATAATGAAATAATATACAAAATATAAACTACTGTGTATATGTAGTAATAGGATGGCATTCAATGTTTTAGAAAATACAAATCAAACATGGCTATATTCTGGACAATGTTAAATGGGAGAACTGTTTAATATTTTACTAACATCTGTTGTAACTAATCCAATTATTAAGGAACAGCACCTTAATATCCTTTCAACTCATTCCAAAGGTAAAATGAATACTTAAGGAGATGCAAAAAATGAAATAATTTCCATAATATAGATTAGAAAAAAATAAGAAAATCAAATACCAGTTACACTAAAACTTTTTTTTCATAAAAATAGGAAGTGGCAGACACAGGGACCATGACTTCACAGTGGACATCATTAACTAATATCTACTAAAATACCGAATTACTATAACGCCGAAATCCATAGAGTCCTACTGCTGATTTACTCAAGTCAGTTTCCATTTTATTCCAGGCTATCTGATGATTTTGTCAACAATTTGGTGCGTAAAAACATTAAAAATTTGTTCTTAGCATTTTTTTTTTTTAAGTTAAAGCTTCAGGTAAAGAACAGAAAGACCCAGGACACCCCATGTAAACAAATCACCTGGTCAACCCCACCTGCCTGATCTTGTAGGCAGCTGGAGTTGTTAATTGAAAAATTTAAAAATTTAAAAAATGGAAAAGCATTTTCTCATTTGCTTCATGACTATGAAACTTTCATTTAACTTTGCATTTAGCTCACCTTTTAGAAATCAAGGAGGCAGTCTGAGAGGAAGTTTCTGTTGAGTTAGTGCTTGATTATTCCATGCATTGAAATAAGCAGGGTGATTTAAGCTTCACTATTTAGTCTATTCTCAAATTGGAAAAACAGTGCTATATTTACCATTTCATTGGCTTATTTATTATCAAAATTTAATGGGTGAAATAAATAGTTTTGCTCTGAAGTTTTTACTATATCACCTTGGATTTTAGACATGGGTAGGAGGGATTTCATAATCCTGGACTAACATGCAACGATTCTATCATTCTCTGAGCTGTTGTAAGCTAGCTATGAGAGCCACACCAGGGCAATGCCACTGCCCCAAATGCTAGTGTTTTCTGTCCCTAGGCCCACAGAGCTGGAAAGACAACCTGGGATAGATCAGGAACTCAGCTGGCTCTGCCTGCAGCAACTCCTCTGGCCATTTTAGACCTGGCACAGATGGGTTTCTGAGGGAGTGACATTCATTTACCCTTGGGCAGAAACGCATGGTCCCATCTAGTCGGAGGAATGTAAAACCTGAATGCTTGAAAGACAAAAATCTAAGATCTTTTTAAAATGTAGCCATTTTTAAGTTTTCTTCTTTCCCAAACTATTGAAATGAAAAGAGAGGCAACTTTGCTTTAATCTTTCCTTTATATATCAAGATGAAAGGTATTTTTAATCTTGACTTCATTAATTCTCTAGATATAAGCATCTGATGTAGAAAGTGAACTTTCTAAAAGTTTAATCAGAATACAATCCCCAATGCTTCCTTTTCTCTCACACTGACTCCTACTTATAACAGCCATTTAAAAAAGTCAATGAAAAGATTTGCCTCCCAAATTCAATGTGTACTTCACAAATACACTCTTGGGATCCTATGAGGCATGTGAATTTATAGAGAGTTTTTCCCTACTTTCATGACAGCTCTGTATACATTGGTTCAATCTTGACTACTTCTAATAAACTTTACTTATGGGAAAAAGTTTTTCTCTTTTGTAAGAAAGGAAACAAAAACAGCTAAATATAGCTCAGCCTCATTGTGTTCAATTGATAGGATATTTTAATAGAAATTTAAACTAAGTAATTTTTAGTAAGTTATTATTGTTATAATTCTGGCAAGAATGCCAGAAACAGGTATTTTCATTTGCAGTTAGTAGAAGTATAAATCATCAAACCTTTTTACAACCACTTTAGGGTTATCAGCTGTTCTAGTTTGCTAGCTGCTGGAATGCAATATACCAGAAAGTGAATGGCTTTTAAAAGGGGGAATTTAATGAATTGCTAGTTTACAGTTCCAAGGCCAAGAAAATGTCCCAATTAAAACAAGTCTATAGACATGTCCAATTTAAGGCAACCAGGGAAAGATACCTTGGTTCTAGAAGGCCGATGATGTTCAACTTTTCTCTCTCAGCTGGAAGGGCACATGGCAAACATGGTGGCATCTGCTGGCTTTCTCATGGCTCTACCAAAATGCTTCCCCTTTTAAAGGATTCCAGCAAGCAACTCCACCTTCAGTGGGTGGAGACACACCTCCATGGAAATCATCTAATCAAAAGTTACCACCCACAATTGGGTGGGTCACTTCTTCATGGAAGCAATCAAAATGCTCCCACCCAGCAATATTGAATGAGGATCAAAGGGCATGGCTTTTCTGGAGTCCACCACAGATTTAGACCGGCATATCAGCCAAACCTACAAAATATGCTAAAATCCATCAACTCTCCCCCATGGAAATAGTTGCACTAAGTGTGCAAAGATGTACCTTGCAGTTTTCTTGTGATAATGAAAGATTTAAAACAATTCAGATTATTATGTTTAGGGGATTGGATAAAGAAATTATGCTACTCCCATACAATAAATTATTGAGCATATATTAAAAAGAATGGCTGGTTCTAAATACACTCTCATTAAAAAGATACCAAAGAAAATTGCAGAACTGAATTATGGTCTAATTATGGTTATTACATATTTCACACATACATCCAAATACACATTATGCCCCCAAATATGCATAGAGTCAAAATATTGAGGGGAAAGTAAGAAAATCGACTTTCCATTTTTTCTATTTTTACAATTTTAAACAATATATATTACTGTCTTCATTTTAAAAATGAAGCAATATATATTGAAATAATGTAACAAGGACATACCCAAATATGGCGTTTTCATATTTTAAAGACCCTGAAACTTGAGTAAACAATATAAAAGAACAAGATTTTCAACTCATTATAGGACTACCTAGATGTTATTTCAATCTAGACTAACTAGCAGAAAGAACACCATATGTCAAGTACACTCTTGAAGATCTCTTGCATTATACCTCTGTCCTTCCAAACACGCGAAAGCTGAAAAATGATTTTAAAAGAGGCTCAAATTCACATTGCTAGTCATGGATTTGGCTGAATTTGGATGGTGACTTTCTGAATCCATAGTCAATTCTTTTCAACACAACTTAATGTTAGGCATGTATCTCTCTAGAGGTGGGGAGAAGAAAATGATTTTTACATGGCAAATGAATTAGTGGAAATGAGGTATTTAGGTTCTTATAGTGCTTTAGAAATCCCTTTTCCTGTCATCATATCAAAAGTTGCCCAGAAATTTATATAGACATCAGAATCGAAGGGACTAAAGGATGATCAAAGTACAAATTTGGGATGTAGATACTGTATCTGCTGGAGTTTCTCAGTTACAAGGAATTTATTCATAATTTTGAGTATTTCAACTTCATTCGGGCAATATAGCCCATTTGTCTGTGACAATTGTCAATATGACAGGATCATTTTTCTTGCCATCCTTAATATTCCCATAAAGAAAATGGAGCAGCTTAAGTCAACAAAATTTTGCCTTAACCATTATTTATTTCAGCTGTTCTTATCTGAATTGTAGTAAGCTGACATCTCCTAAAAGTGTTTTGGAAAAATGAAATAACAAATAAATACTTGAATCAGTATGGTCTCCTTTTGAAAATAAGACTACGGAATCTTTTTTGTAGTAGTACATTTCTGTTCACATGATGTTTTGCTAAAATTTACAGATATATCCAAGCATTCCTAAATTCTTTATAACTCATTATGAGTGTGCTAAACATGTTCTCTTATGTCTATTTCAAATTATAGTTGTTTTTAACTTCCATGATGACTATCCACAGCTTTGAGGAACTGTACGAGTCTTCAAATAATATTATTCCAAAGTCACATAGTACTCCTTTTTTCCTGACTTCCATACCTTCTGCAAATGTAAAGATTTCTTTAATTCCACAGTAAGTATTTCTTTCTGGCCAGAATAATCCCAGCATTTCCTTTTCATTATCTAATCTTATAATAAAGTTAATCTTTGAATATTAGTTAATTTTATTTGAAGTGATTTTAAGTTGGTAAGATTTTTTTCTTACTCAAAAATAAAACCATACTTTAAAGATTATGAATTTGTTGGTGAAATACCACATGCCACACTTTGACATAATGGTCTATAACTCCCAGGAACATTTTTGCTCTTGTGTAGTCAGAGCTTAAATGTATTCTGCATAAATAAGGTTGGGCAGATGGTTTCTTGAAAATGATACAGAAAAATAAAAAATGCAAATAAACCTAAAATGAGGCCTTAAATGTTATAAATAATAAGCACTGATGAGAGATAAAATGACGATTATTAAAAATCTAAAAGTTTTGTGGAGTTTTTCCTTAAAAGAAAAAGAAAACACTAATCATTTTGCATGCCTTCACTGTGTGTATTTGCAGGGAAGCAGAATCTAAATATTGAATGGCAGAAAGGTTTTATTGACAGATCTATATTAAGCTAACACAGAAAAATCTATGGAAACACGAGGCTTAAGTCCTCTAGAATTCTTTTTAATTTCTTCAGGTATAAAACCAAGTGAAATGTGGAAAGATTTGACAAAACCGTTTATTCCTTTTGAGATACACAATTAATTGATATAATTGATATGTTAAGATCTTCTCTGTTTCCTTTATTAAAATAAAATCAATTCCAAATTTGTATTTTTGACTTAAAACTATAAATCTACCTGCAATTATGGGTATTTAGAATATGAAATGCAGGGCTATATTCAAAATAGTTTTGGAATATGAAATGCAGGGGTATATTCAAAATAGTTCATCCCATTTTCCAAACTACCCAGAAGTTTAAAATCTGGCTTGCAGCACAGCACATTTTAAAAGAATATCATGCATTAATGGAGGGACAGAATTTTGATTTTGTAAAATCTAATCAGCAGTTGGACATGAACAGCAGATGTTTAGGAGATTGACACAGATGTAGGGCATCAACAATAAAATGCAATCTGGAGCCATATGAATGGAAAAGCATGCTGGAGATGGTGAACAAATTCTGGCAGTAGAAGATTGATCATTGGAGTGTGCCAATATATAAAGGGTGAGTGGTTGATAAGATACCTGTAAATGATATTGAGCAGAAAGAGGACGAAAAGAAACAAATAATAAAACATGAGAGAGAGAGAGTTGCATTAGTAGTCCTGAAGAAAATTATCAAGTCCTGTAATTCTTATGAAAGGTCAAGTAGAACGGCCAAAAAAAATTATTCAGAAGCTGTCAGTGATGGGATTAGGATACTATTGCTTGCGGTACTTATGTCCATCACAGGCTGAAGAAAGAGAGGACAAACTAGAGAAGAATCTTAAATTAAAAAAGAATATATTTTTTAATGTGATAAATATATTATTATGCAAATCAGTAGGAAATGGCATGATTGAAAATATGGAAGTAAGAAAATTATCATATCTTCTTAGTATGGATCTAAGAAACTTCAAAATATATCCATATTTGGTGAAATATGTTTTCAGTCTCTAGAGAGAGGGCCCAATACTTCCTTTGATCTAGCAGATATTTCTGAGTTTGAAGATTCCTGTCTAGATTTGCCTTGAAGATATTGATTGTTACACAGAATTAAGAAGGCATAATACAAGGCTAGGAAATACAGAGATAGGTTTGGTACCACAGAGAGAAGGTACCATAAAGGAATAAAATAAATGAGAATGGTAAATAAAAAAATATTGAGAACAAGGAAAATGGTCTTTTGTGAATTTGGAACTAGATAGAGGAGAACTATATTTGCTCTGAGGATGATTAACCACAAGGGAGTTCTTATGGAATTTTCTGTCAAATTCATATGACTAGTATGGTCCATTAATTCTCAAATAAAGGGTTTAATATATTTTTCTAGGTTGAGAATCTTCTTTCAGAGAAATGTAATTATCCTCCTTTCTTCACAGTGATTGTGAACAAAAGACTCAGAGAATGAAATAAATCTTTTTAAAACATTTTTAAAAATATGAACTATATAAGTAAGAAATCATATACTTATAAAGACCAACTTATTTGAAAATGACCCAAATAAATGTTCCATAGATAAAAAAAATTCAATTGTCATGTAAAATACAATTAAACTTTAAACTCCAGATTAAGTAGTATAGAAAATGAAATTTATAGGCTGGATATTAGAGCCAAAGTAATTAACTGTATAAAGTAGGAATTGGCAAACTTGTTCGGCAGTGAATCAGATAGTAAATATTTTAGTCTTTGAGGGCCAAATATGACCTCTGTTTCTCCTTCTGCTGCCAACCCTTTAAAAAATTAAAAATAAAATAAAACAATTGAAAAGACTTTCTTAGCTCACAGCCATACAAAAATAGGCTGCAGTTTGCTGACCTCCAGTCATGAAGAAAGATGACGATAATATTAATATAAAAGACAGGTTATGAGATAAAGAGAATAAGATGAAAAGGGACTAGCATATATTTATTCAAGTTTTCCAGAAGAAAATGAGCAAATGAGACAAAGTCATTCTTTTTAGAGATAAAGCTTTAAAATGTTCCAGAATTGATGACATGTACCAATTATCATTCTCAAGAAAGTTTGTTTTCAACAAGCAAGAAAAATGCAATTACATTTAGAGCTAGATATATCATACTGAACATAGACAAACAACAAAATTAGGATGTTAAAGAGAGAAAAAGACATTTCAGCTACAAAGAATGTCAATTAAGTTAACATCTTATTTTAAATCATCCACAATAAAGTGAGATAGTAAACTATTACCTTTAATGTACTACAGGAAAACATCTTCCACACCAGAATCTATGCCCAATGAAAAACATCAAGAAAGAACGTGGAATAAAGAAACTGTCAGATAACAGAGAGAGGGTTCATGAATAATGTTTCTCAATGGAGGGAATTCTAAAGGTTGTAACTCAGGAAAGAAACTCAACCCAAATGTGAAATGGAATGGAGCAAAGATAGAGGTAAGTTTGTGTATAAATCCAAAAGGACATTCACATTAAAAAATGATAATATTATTTTATTAATGAGGGGAGCACAACTAAAAACAAAGTACGAAATGTGATACTACATAATTTGAATGGCTGATAAACTGACAAAATATTCTAAAGTACATTTATTGTCTGAGAGCCAATGGCATCATTTTCTATGTACAAAAATTAAAACAATCTATATGAGGTGCTTAAAATAAGCAGTACAGCTGGATTTAAGATTTCTATATAAAATCAATTGTATTTATTTACAGAAACAAATTAAGAACATTTTCTGTGAAAAGACACTCTTTACAATAGTACAAGAGGTATAATTTATATGCCAGTATTTATTAAAATGACTTAAATAAATGGAGAGCTAATCTGTTTTTTAAATATATAGATTCTATCAAAGTTTATATAGATTGTATTAAAGTGGATCTGTGCATTCAATATAATTCCAAATAAAACCTCCATAGGTTTATCTTTTAAGAGTCGCAGAAGTTGAATCTAATCATTAATGTAAATGCAAAGAACCAAGAATAGCAGAAAAACATTTTTGAATATGAAGAATATGGGAGGAGAAATTCTATCAGATATCAATTTATTTTAAATATATATAATAATAATTAAACGTTATTTATAAAACAGTGTACAGATAAATTAACCAATTGAATAAAATTTAAAGTCCAGCAACAACTCCACATATGTGACTCACTTGTTACATGGCCAGGATGGTCCTGTATGTAAACGGAGAAAGACATATTTCTAGGGCACTTTGCAATCCGTGAAGTGAAAAGGTAAAAGTGAATCAATTGTTTCCTCACATAATCCATGTACCATCAGGTGGTATACTAGAGACCTAAAAGTAAATGTTGAAATTTCAAACTTTTAAAGATATAGTGAGACAATATACCCAGTACCTTAAACTAAATGCAAAAAAGTGATAAAATTGACAAATTATATCTCATCAAAAGTTAGAAATTGTGTTCATCAAAATATGATATAAAAGTTCAGTCTGACACAGGCTCCAAGGGTAGTTCAGGGGTAGAATTCTCGCCAGCCATGCGGGAAACCCGGTTGCGGGAAACCCGGTTTGATTCCCGATCCATGATGAACTTCCCCAAAAACAAACACGCCAACAAACAAAAAACAAACAAAAATTGGATAACAGGATACTAACATGGAAAAATTATGACATGTGACACCGCCATATAGCATACAAAAAAAAAAAAAACAGTTTAGTCAGCTAAATAGCAGAAAGCATTAGTAATATGTTAATTATAAACTTGCTATTTACCTTAGATTAAAAAAACCTCCAAGTCAATACCAGTCAAAAGAGAGGGAAAATAAAAAGAGAGAGGGAAAAACATTTACAGATATTTCACAGAAGAAAAACCAGCAGTGAGATTCTGTGGTGAAGAAACAGGCAAGATGTTGTTTCAACTTCCCTAGTAATAAAGAAAATCAAATATTAAAAAAACTCAATGAGATTTGATTATATAGACACCTGCCTCACATAGATTAAATGTTTAACTATATTAAGCATTGGAAAAGATGGAAATAAGTTGGAATTTTTATTATATGCTCATCAGTTCACAAATTTCTACAAACACTTTGGAATGATTTGCCCTTGTCTGATAAGTTTGAAGTATCTAACTTCTCCTCTGTTTTGTAGAGAGCTCATAAAAGGAGGATGGCGCCAAACCCAAAATGAGATTGAGACACACACACACTCCAAGGGCATATGAAAGTTTTTTTACTTCCGTAATGAGGCTTTCTGGAGAGAGCAGGGTAGGCTGTTTAAGTTTGCCCAAAACATGGGTTGACAGAGCAGGGAAAGGAGAGAGGCTGCAGGTTTGGGTTTTTTTTTTTAAAGAGTGAGACCAGGGTGA
The DNA here is from genome assembly GCA_004026745.1 of Myrmecophaga tridactyla. Lineage (NCBI taxonomy): Eukaryota > Metazoa > Chordata > Mammalia > Pilosa > Myrmecophagidae > Myrmecophaga > Myrmecophaga tridactyla. Next base: position 93,581 of record PVIY010001691.1, on the reverse strand, counting down.
GAGCTTGAACTTCCCAGTGGAACCAAAGAAGAGAGCACCCAGCTTCCTTACAGCCTGCCCAGAGGTGGGACAGGACACAAAGAATAAGGACCGAAGCTTAAAATCTGTCAGCAAACATCAAAAATGGAGTCAGATTCTTTATTATATATATGCCCAGTCATTCCCCCCATTATATATTCTAGAGAAATCTGTGCACATACCCGCGGAAGATGCATAAGTATTTTCATAGCATAGCCTATAATGCTTATTCGAATATGTTCATAATAATAGGATAGAAAAATCGTAGTACAATCATGTAATGGGGTAATATACAGCAGAGAAATAAATGAATAAATTTATAATTAAATCCTAAAAATATTATATTAAGCAATTAAAAATCTCATATCCCAATTATATAAGCTTCAAAACAGATTCATCCAGAATAATGCACGTAAACACTCACACGTGGAGTTTTGGGAGACACATTTAGTTGAGAGATGTGAAGAAAATCAATGTCATGTTTAACACAAAATTTCACACCATGTTTAATTCTAATGGGGAAAGAGGGTTATAAAATTGGGAAATTAAAGCGGGTTGTCCCAAGATTTTTGTTTTTTTAGGGATCCTTTGACCAGAATCATCAGCATCATCTGTAGAATCACCTGAGAGAATCTTAGGCTCCTCCCCAGACTCCGGAATCAGAACCTTTAATTTATAAGGCTTCCTGCGCACATCGCGGACCCTGTAAAACCATGGCTTTAAGTTGTTTCTGTTTTTGTTTTTGGCCTTAAATTCTAATTCAGCTATTTTTCTTAACTTGGATATTGTCTATGCAACTGATCATTTTTTAATTATTTATAAATTGTGAATTTTGTCTTTTCTTTTTTTGGCATGACAAACTTCACTACAATCGCACACTTATTAATTCCTCAATGCCCTCCCCCACTTTTTTTTCAGTTGAGAAATCATGGCACTGGACTTTATTTATGAATTCCACTGTATCTATAAAAGTATCTATCTATCTATATATACATATATATATATAAGTGCTTGCACATTCTGGAAAAATTCTTTTGTTTCAAAAACTTCGATAGATTAGTCAATCTGTAGAAATGAAGTTTTCTATAATGCTACAATGAATGGTTTACTGGAATATTTTATTTTTAGTTCTGGCATTATTTTATGCAATAATACAAAAAAAATATTTAAGTGTGTGGCGTTCTCTCATTCAAATATTTCTAGATTATTTCATATTGTCGTTTTCTTACTGTTCACTAAAATTTAATCTATGGATTAAATAATTTCAAAATCAGTTGAAGATTGGAACAAATTATTTAGCCATACTACTATTACTGTACTGATGGATCCCTATTATGTTTTCATTACACGTAAAGCACTTTTAAATATAGTGTTCAGGTCCATTCAAATAAAACCGAACTTACATTTGTTGCTTTATCTCCTGTACTCCTGTATCTGGGGAAGTATATCCCATTTTCCAAAAAAGATATAAAAATTTCTGAACCTCTTCTGAGTTACCTGCTCCAATCTTGGATTGTTGTTTGAGTACTATGACCTCTCTATGCATTAGATGAATAACCATTCCCTTGCCTCTATCTTCTATTTTCAGTCAAAAGCTACCTATTTTCTGGAAGTCTTTCTGGATATTTCCATTCAAAAGTAAATTGCCTTGTTATGTGTTTCCATTGAAAGCGTGATCATATCTCTTGTTACACTTATATTGTGCCTTAAATTGTTGAATGTTATTTCTGTCAAATAAAATCTTGGAGAAAATGGGACACATTTTGCTCATTTTATAGGCCCATTTTACCTACTCCACCTTAGAATTTTTAATACATTTCAACGTAAATTTTTGCTGATGGAATAAATACCACATATTTCTTATCTAATATATAGTCATAGAAATTAAGAAATTCATTGTTTTGTCTGTAAGAGGACATATTGCTTTCCTGGTCATCTTATTTAATTACTCAGTTTTTACATAAAATAAAACAGAAGTCATTTCTTCACCCATTATGGCGTAAATCATAGTATTATAGCATATAGCGTGATAACATAGCATTTACAGAGGTGAAACTAAAACGTGACTCTGCACTTGATTCTCACTGCTATTTGCATGTGTATATATGAGGGCTCTAACATGTTATTCTATTTTAGACCTAATATAAATTGATTACATAGCATTTCCATTTGCATATTAAAGACCAAGATACATTTTGCGATTCCCATAGTTCAGTCACTTCTCTGCTAATAAAAAGAGTCACAGAATTGCGTAAAGTTTATCGACTAGCTTCAGGGTGGGTCCAGATAATAGCAATTACAGCAGGAAATTGGAGGACCAGTGATGAGAGAGGCAGGCATAACTTTTCTGCTCCTTCCTCTTTTTAGGCCCACGTGTCCCTTGATAGCTACATTGAACCAAGACCCAGATTCCACCAAGTGGCCTCTTTTCTGTGTACATGATCACATTATTTCCGTATTGACCTGAAACAGCTTTCAGGATGTGAAAGGCTTATTGATCACCTTATGAACCAACACTTTTTCCCTTAACCCTGCTCACACCTATGACTCAAGAGTTTTCACACATCGTTTTAACCTATTTTCAAGGATTTTCATCTATCTAAGAACGATGGACAAGGTGGACCCCATACCATCTGAAGTTCACTTGATTTCAAATTCTGTTTCTAAAGACCCAGCAAGATAATCCTCGTGCAGTCAGAATTCAGGGCGGCTGTATCAATGCTGCTAGGTATTTTTAAACTTGTGCAAAATAACAAAAAAAAAGATCATTTTCGTACATCCTTCATATATATCATTTGCTGATTATTATATTCATGTACACTGCTTGATATTAGGATGTCTCTAATGGAAAATGTGCTTTAAAGTATCAATATTCTGCTCTTAAAATATCTTCCATAGTCATCTTGATAAAATGGAAAAAAAGAAATATGAACATAAATCAATCATTAATGAAAGAATGTAAACCCTCAGGCTGAATGTCAAACTTGCTGTTCTCTTACCTCCCAGAGTTATGCTTCCTCTGTTTTAGTCCTTACAGAACATTTACATTTTGTTAGCTCAGTGGTGGGTTTATAGTTTTATTTTGCATTTTACCCAGAATTTAATAAATTTGATCAGAAATGTCTTTTAAGATATGTCAGCTGCTACGCTTCAGGAAACATAAAATATGACTATTAGTTGTCACCTTTGCATTACCTAGAATTTTGCAGCTAATAAACATAGATATGCTATATGAAGGCCTGTATCAGAATCTATGTTGCTAATCTCATAATTTTTAGTAATTCTCTGATGAAAGTTTTCAACCCATTTCCTCCTAACTTCCATAATACCAAGAGGCATACAACAACTCAAAAGGCTATGAAAACCTTGTAGGTATCATGTCAAGTGAAAAAAAAAAAGATTTTTATAGAGGCTTCATTTAGACATGCTTCAAAGAGATAAGGGGGCTAAATAATTTCCATAACTGTTTCCCTTGAAGTGCAATGTTAGACCTGGCTACAACTAAGTTATTGACAGATGCACAAAAACAATGAGCTAAAACAAAGGGAGATCTTTCTCTATCATCTTAATTAAATATGCACCTGATTAACTTTTTAGTATTTCAAATGCACTTGAATTCACAGCATGCTTCTCTTTTATTCTTTTGCATAATTTAGATATTTCTAGGATGATTGTCTAAAAATCCCTTTTGGGATAAAGATATTATACTTACTATTGTGAAAAATGTATCGATCATTTTGAGCATTTTATAATTTCAAATTTAACAATTTAAAAATGAATTCACTAATTTTTTAAAGTGTATTTAATAAAATAATTTTGTTCAGGATATTTGATAGAGGCAAAAGAATGCCTCTTTTCTCCATGAAACTTTTGGAAGTTCAAAAATATAAAGTTTTGGGCCTGAGGCCAAATAATGGCAAATTTCCAGATGAAAGGTAAAATATTCTTCATTCTGGGAACACGGAAAAAAATATATAAAAGAAGACCCTTTCGCAGCTGTAACTACACCTGTCACTAGGTATGACAGGTGTAATGAATATGGTTCCCCTGGGTTCTGGAGAAAATGAAATGAGAACCTCAAGAGCTGTTGTCATTTACAAGACACCTAAAAGGCTGAGTTGTATTTTTATTGCATGCGGGTGCAATTTTCCTATATTTCTATTATAATGCTGCATTCATCTCTTTTATCATTAATAATGTCATTTACTGTAAACTGACTGTTCTAGAGCAACACTGCCCAACAGAAATGAAGTATGACCTGCACGTGAGTCACTTATGGAATTTTAAAGCTTATGGTAGTCATACTAAAAATTATCAAGAAGAAAATAAAAATGAATTTAATAATATATTACTTAAACCAATATATCCAAATATAGTATCATTTCACTATGCAATCAATATTAAATATTAATGTTTTACCTTATTTTTAAGAATGAAGACTTTGAAATAAGTATGATTTTGCAGACATAGCTGTGATCAATTCAAGTCAGCCTCGTTAAATAGTCACACATAGCAACTGGCTACTGTATTGGAAAGAGCAACTTCGGAAAATTTAGCATGAGTTTCAATTTCTCTACAGTTAGATTTAAGAAGCTAGGCCATCCAAGGGAGGTTTTATGAGTAGCCTAAAGTACTGCTGTATTTGTTCAAATACAGATTTTAGTATGTATAACTGAAACGTTTGGGCAGTTCTCCACCTAAATAACCTTTGGCAGTTCTCCATCTAAATAATCTTTCAAATTTAAGAGACCACATCTTATTGAATAATAGAAAATAAAACTATTCACATTTTATACATACCCAACTTTTGCCAGCCCTTTCTTAAACTTGGGCATGAAGAGGAAAGGGTTAAGCATAGGTGTGCTAGTACCAGGAAACCACTCGCAAGAGCCCTGGGTGACATGCAAGAAGGAAATCAGTAAAGCTTCACTCTGCGTAATCTTAACCACTATGAATCATAACCTTGCCTTCAAATTAAGGCATTTGAGACTTTGTGTCGAAACATATCATTCAAATAGTTAAGAGAAACTTGACTGATTCAAACAGGAAGCCTGTGCAATAATTTATACACTTGAATGAACAGAGATGTAGAGCAAGTTCTAAAGTTTTGATAAACACAGTAGAGAACAATTATTCTTGCCTTCATTAAAAGTATTCCAAATCAAGACAACGCGCGCCGAGAGTAACTATTTCTTAACAGAGCTTGGTGAAACCAAGAAACAAAGACTGGGATTGTCAGGGTGAAATTTCAAGGTGTGATTTTGATTTAGTATATAAAAAGGGACTTAGAAAATCATAGTACAGTAGTAATTTAGAAGTGTTTTTCTAATTAATATATCTAAATAAAACCACATTAAACAAATGAATAAATTAATATACCTGGCTAAAATGACATTAAATGACTAAAGAAAGGATACCATTTACAAATGGCAAAAGAAGTCCATAAATTTGAAGCTATATTCAAAGTACACATGCATTCCCAATGAAGTGTTAATGTTTTAGCAGTGTAATTGAAAAAATATTTAGGAATACAGAAGACGTATAGTAAAATGAGATGAAAGTGGGGTAATCTTCCGTGCAACACAAAAAAACATGGTCTTGAGACAGTTTCATAGGTTCAATTTCCTATCAAGAACATGTAAAATGATCTATTAGTCCTAAACTTTCTAATGAACATATTTTATATTGTCCAAATAAAATAGCATTTGGAGAAACTGTCTGCTTAAATGGCATTTGATTAAGTGAACTGACTTTATTTGCTGCATCAATACTTTAACCTGCTTTTCAGTATTTGTGGCAGGAATTAAAATATAATGTATGTTCTCCATGCTTAGGAACTGTTTTACTTGTTTGATTTTATTATGAACTGTGTTATGTAGCATAGAAGGACATAAAAATACTCTATATTTATATATAAATATATATATGTATATATATGTTCTAGTTTGCTAGCTGCCAGAATGCAATATACCAGAAATGGAATGGCTTTTAAAAAGGGGAATTTAATAAGTTGCTAGTTTACAGTTCTAAGGCTAAGAAAACATCTCAATTACAACAAATCTATAGAAACATCCAATACAAGGCATCCAGGGAAAGATACCTTGGTTTAAGAAGGCTGATGAAGTTTAGGGTTTCTCTCTTAAGTGAGAAGGTACATGGCAAACACAGTCAGGGCTTCTCTCCCTTCTGGTAGGGCCTGTGGCGAACATGGCATCATCTGCTAGCTTCTTCTCCTGGCTTCTTGTTTCATGAAGCTCCCCGGGAGGCGTTTCCCTTCTTCATTTCCAAAGGTCACTGGCTTGTGGGTTCTCTGCTTCTTGTGGCTGTGTCATTCTTCTCTGCTCTCTCTGAATGTCACTCATTCTCCAAAATGTTTCCTCTGTTATAGGACTCCAGAAACTTATCAAGACCCACCCAAATGGGTGGAGACATGTCGTCACCTAATCCAGTTTAACAACCATACTTGACTAAATCACCTCATCCAGGGAGATGATCTGATTACAGTTTCAAACATACAGTATTGAATAGGGATTATTCTGCCTTTACAAAATGGGATTTAGATTTAAATATGGCTTTTCTAGGGGACATGCATCCTTTCAAACCAGCATAATATATAAAAACTATTCCTAAATATTTGCAGCTTTTTTTTGGTATGATGCTTTACAAATTATATATTACAAGATTAGATTTAATTAATTTTATACCTAAATCAATGTGATAATAGATTTGATTTGATTCAAATGACTATACTTAAATCAAATTATGATTGTTTTTTTCTTGCTGAAATTTTGAAAAGCACATCTGAAATAGAAGTCTACCTCTATTGATTATCTTTTATATAACTAAGAAGACAAGAAATCTATGCAAACAACAGGTTATTTTTTCAATTTAATTTGACTTACAATCTTTTTATGTCATTGTCTTAATTTAATAAAAGAGATGATGGCAACAAAACTGTTATTTAATTATACTGTATTCAGGCTTCAATCCTATTATTTCTCCAAAACTCTACTCATAAAGGTCACCAGTGAACTTCACATTGCTAAGCCCAGAGGTTGATTCTCAGTTCTCATCCTGCTTTTCCTGACAGCAATATTTATTATGTTTCTCCTCAAAATGTTTTCTTCACTCACCTTCCAGTAATCTATGCTTTCCTGATTTTCCTCATACTCCACTGGTCGGTTATCCTGGTTTTCTTTTTTGGTTTCTTCTTTCATCTAAAGCTTAGTTCTGTACACTCTTCTCTTCTGCACCTATACTGATTCTCTTGGGATCTACATCTCATGCTTTTTATTCCCATCCATAGAATGAGGATTCCAAAAAATATAATTCCAAGGCACATCTGGTTCCAAAATTCTAGGGTCATATATCCATCTGCATTCTCAACATCGCCACTTGTTGTCCAACAGACGAATCAAAACAACAGCAAATATTTCCTTACCTCAATTCCTGTTCTTCTCCAGCCTATGCCAGCCTATGTTAATTGATGACAACCCATTTTCCACTTGTCCAAATAAACACTTGGCAGAATCCTCCTTCATGTGTCTCACAGCCCTTATCTTACCTGTCACAAAATACCTTTAATTATACCCTCCACCTCTCCTTCAAAATATATCCAGAACTCAAACTTTTCTTGCCACTTTCACTACAAGCATCCTCTTCGGAGTTGCAATCACCTCTGCCTGGATTACTAAATAGACTCGCTAACTGCTTCTGCCCTTCCTTCTCTCTATTCTATTCTTAGGAGATCTGCCAAGGCCATCTTTGTAAACCAGAAGTCAATATCACTCCTCTGCTTTAAACCTTGGGGATAACTTCACATTTCACTTTTGGCAACAGCCAATTTCTTACCATTGAGCAACCCTACATCCAGGCTCTTGAGACCTTATTGCCTTGTTACTTGTTTAGCCTCATCATCTTTTGCATCCAAATGAAATCAATCAGCCCTAGCTGCACTGGCCACCTTATTCTTTCTCCAATATTCCAGGGTTGTTTTACTTAGAACATTTGAATTGACTCTTCTACCTGTCTAGAATATAATCCCACAAGATGTGCATATAACTGACTCCCTCACTTCCTTTTACTCAAATGTCACCTTCTCAATGAATATGAATGCCTCTGAGAAAATACTAACTGTATCTGCCCCCAGCACTGCTGGCCGCCTCAACCTTCTCATAGTTTTCCTTTCCCCATAACATTTATGGTCTTCCAATATACTAATAATTTACTTATGTCATGCATATAACATTTATTGTTTAACTTGCCTGCTCCATGAGACATTGGGTGTTGTTTCTTTCACTACTGCATCTTCTCATATACTGTAGACAGTAATCTCACATATACTGTAGTACTGGCTTAAAGAACATTTGATGAAAGAAAGAATATATTTTAAAAATGAATGAAGACTGTTTTACATGATTTTTCATTTTTTTCACCTGACCTAAGTGACATATGAGGCATTTAATTGAATTCTATTTATTTTAGAATATAGAAATTAAAGCATAAAGGTTGTTGCTTCTTCCTACTCTTCATTAGCATGGTGTAAGGACTAAAATGAGCTTTTTGTGCTACCTTAACCTCTGGGAATGTAGGGAGAGCCTTGAAATGTCTAACTGAAAGGTCACCTCCCCACTCTGCTCTGGTGGATAAGGTCCTTCAGCCTGACCACCTGACTTATCAAACAGATTGGGTGTAGTCTTGCTTATCCCCAAGTAACAGGTGTTAGTTGGCTCCAGAGGAATTATTCAAACAAGCCAGTCACATCTCCCTTGGGAGCCGGGACACCCCATTCTCTTGACACTGCAAAGCCTGACTCCCACAGCACCTAATTAGCTGTTCACGCTGTTATTGGGTGAAGCCCCATGTGGCCAGGCATGGAGTGGTGTCCTCTGCTCCGGAGTTGTGAGTATGGGACTAACACACTGCTGTCCATCTCGTGGTTCCAGCAAAGCCCTAGGGTGGAACTCTCCCTCACCAAAAGAGTGAAGAGGAGACAGTTGCTAAAGACTTAGCAACTTTTCCTCCGTGTTGATTCTCACATGGTCCCCCAAAATATAGATGTGAATATCATAGAGATATACGTAACAATTATGGGGAACCAGAATGATTCAAAGAGAACATGCAGACCTGTGTGCTGCTGGATTGCATTTTCTATAACAAGTGAAAGTTAGCTAAATTCACTACTGCTTATCAAATGAGACGCTGGTTTTTCTCTGAATTTTTCTTTGTTCCTGTATCTTTCTAAAGAATGAGAAAACTTCCCTCAAATGCCTCACAATATACATCCATGAAGGTATTGTTAGCTAGGATTAATCCATATGAACATTTCTAAAGAAACCAGGAGGAGTGGAGCAGTGACACATCATTCCTCATAGATTTATTGTTCTGGGGTGAAGGATAGCCAATATCTACTAGCATTTCCCAGCGAGATCACTGAGACTTTCAGGCAAACAGCAGCCTCCAATTTAGGAAACACCATGTTATAAACCATTTGCATGGCTATATTAAAATGCAAATGATTTACATAACAAAAATAAGGAATCATAACAAAATTTAAAATGTTGATGATATCTAGTAGAGAAAAGCACAACTCTTTTAAAAATTGTTACAATGTCCCTATTTTCTCATTTCTATTTCTAGTCTTTCAACTAATAATATTTCCTGATTTTCCATGTTTACAGTGCCCTAAAATTATTAAATCATTATATAGAAGCAAAATAAAATCATCATCTATTTTTCTGAGGAATATTGCTTTGAGGTTTGGCAGAATTATGTTTATTGTGATTCTTGATTTATCTTTTAAGCATGATTAAATGTTTTATTATGCTGGAATATTTATTTTAAATTTAATAACCTTTCAAGTGTTCAAGTAAACAGAGAAACAATGTAATGATACAGGCAACCAACATCACAAAAAGGTATAAAAAAAGAATAGATTTATACGTTAAAATTTTGAGACCTAGCCTTAGTTTCTGGGTTAGTATATGCTATATGCTTATGAAATATATTTACTTTGATCAAAGTAGAGTCAGAGAGTTAATCAACCGATCAATTGCATATATCAAGTATTATCATTGCAGACTAGTACTTTTAAGTGCTATGAAGACTGACGTTTAAAATTTTTCATCCTTTCTCAAGTAGTTTTAAAATCATGAAAGGCAGGGTGGGACACAGTGGCTCAGTGGCAAAGTTCTTGCCTGCCATGCTAGAGACCCGGGTTCGATTTCCGGTGCTTTCTACCCATGTTAAAAAGAAAAAAAAAGGAGAAAGGCAAAGCAAATACAACAGATAATAAAAAGGACTACAATAACAAATTACCAAATTATAAAACAATGAGATATATATGCATATCTAAATTCATCCTTAGAAATGGATAAATTAGTTATTTTCAAGATGTTGTAGATCATTATGTTCAATCAGCATGTGGTTTTTATCAGCTCCAAAAGCTGTTAAAGGAGTTAAGGGCACATGAATTGTAATTCAATATAGTTCTTACCTGAGCTAGTGAAGGAAACAGCCATATAAATATGTAATTGTGATTCATTTTCACCATAGGTCAATTTTGTTGGAGCATCAACCATGTAGAGTGTACTGTATTAATATGTACTAGCGATTGAATGAAGTGTACAAGGGGTTGTTTTTGTTCCCAATGGTTTATAATCTAATTACAGAAACAGAAAATAAACATACACTACATGGGGGCATGTAACTTACTATGCTCATTATATAGGCAGTTAAATAAGATACGTGCTTAGGAGAGCTTAAGGAACAAAGCAAACATTGGGGCTAAGGCAGTCGAACCACCACTACCCCCGAAAATAAATGCACATTTATTTCCCAACCAGGTCACATGGATTGAGGCCAGTGCTAGTCTGGCCATGATGATGGGCCAGGACACAGAGGAAGCACTTGATAAATCTTGAGTCTGTGCCTATCTGCCACATGAGACCAGCGGGATCCAGCACCATTCACACATTGAATCTGAGTCAAGACCAAAACTAAGTTTTAAAACAATTCTCAGAGTCAAGGATGGGGAAGAGGGTATTCCCATCACAATGTCTTGTGTTGGGCGCCTGTGGCAGTCTCAGAAGTGCCGACAAGTGAATGATATGCAAGCAGGGCCATGTCTAGACATTTGGCAGTGCCAATGAGTGCTTTCATCGAGGTTTCATCAGCTAACATGGGCTGTCACTCTAGTTAGCTAACGATGGTATACGCTTTCAAACTGATATCCTTTAAGTATTTATTGAACAGAGATAAGCTGGTATTCTATCATTACATAAATGCATATTATATGTTTAGTTAATATGTGGTAGCTTCATTATTCTGCTCTATTTAAAAATCACACCCACTATCCTCTTAAATTTAATTAAACAATGTCCCTGTTCTCACTTATTCGCATGATGTCATACATTGTTGGCTTCTGTATTTTAACTGACTTCAGGCTGATGGATTAGGCTTCATTGCTCACTCTCCAGTTGCATCTTCCATCTACAATCAAGAAAGAAGAACGACTCAAAAGCTATAGATCTACAGTGTGAAGGAGAATTTCATTTTTTTTTCCATTTGAAGGCTTAATCTACTTTAATGGAAAGAACTAATTAATGTTTTGCCAGTTATCTAAGGAGTTTCTTGTTAAGATGTGCATTGAATGGAACCATATGTCCAAGTTATTTCTGGGATACTTGAACAGCTTGTGCAGATTGTGGTACCAATCAGCTCCCTGTCTGGCCCTGGCCTTATTGTACATCTGATCAGGGGTGAGCGCAGTAGCATCCTCTGACAAGATGTGCAGCGCTTTCAGAGCAGGTAAGACACATGCCTGGCCTTGACTATTGAGCAGCTGTAAGGAAAAGAAATGACTCAAAAGCATTCTATTCAGGGGCTTCTGTGAAGGCAAGAATGCATACAATAATCTCAGAAATTACAAAATATTTGATTGAAAGTAAAAAAAATAATTTAAAGAGAAGTCATTTAAAGGATAATTTAAAGGAATCAATTATCTATGTGGCTAAAACCAATAGACACTTCTTGGCCCTTAGCCTATTATAAATTTCAAAAAAAAATTCATAAGCACACAGGGTACACATGCTGGCACACATACACACGTTGAAAGGATTAGGGAAATTCAAGATAACCCATTACTCGAGAGAACACGTTTTCTAAGTTTTCCTACCTTACTTTTCTTTTGCTAACTCTTCATGATTCAAACTCTAAGCATGCACACACTATACTTAAAGCGGTTTCATTCAGTCCTGTGGCTTCATTTTCTCTCTACTTGTTGATGTTGCCCAGACATCCTCTCCTTTCCGCCCATATACCAATGGCCAAACCAACTTGAAATATGTGTGAGCTTGTGATAGGCTCATTATACTTGATATCGCTGAAACAGAACCTTTATTAATGATTCTTCCCTTCAGTCCCCCAATCTAAGTACTATAAACTGAACCCACTTCCCACAGCTGCTTGTGGAAAATGCTGGAGCCTTCCTTCGATTTCACCCTTTTTCTCATTTAGCAAATATAAGCCACCAGAATAACCTGTTGATAATAATCATTTTCAATATTCCCTTATTTCTGCATTTGTCTCCCTAAATAGCCAGTATAGTAAGATCACACGTACAAAATCAGATCACAATTCATTGATTCAATAACTCCATTGCCCTTCTAATTTACTAGGTTTAAAAGTCGAACTATATAGTTACATACATAGTACTTGATTCTGGCCTGAAAATATCTCTAGTATTATTTCTTTTAGTGCTTTTTTTTTCCTTTTTAAATGCATTCCAGGCAAATGGCCATCCTACTCAAGTTACTTTCAAGCTCAGGATCTTTGCATTTGTTATAAATATTGTTTGGACACTTTTCTCTTTAATCTCCATTTGGTCAGTTCCTATCTTTCTTTCAGGTCTCAGCTTGATTGTCATCTTCTCATGCTTATATTTGATCAGTATGTCCAAAGTAACTTCTTGGCCATGCTATGACCATCACGTGCTCTGTCACATCAATCCATTTATTTCATGGCATTCCCACCCCCTGAAATTACTTGAATATCAATGTTTATTTTCAACCTCAACTTCTAGAATAAAAATTACATGAAAATTATGGCTTCTATATGTTTTGAAAGAGAAATTTTTAAGCACAATTTATTTTATTAAATGCATAATCAAGTGGTGATAATTTGAGCATGTGAAACAATTATTTTGGATAATATTTAAAATAAGATAATTGATAAAATGCTTTTCATATATGTGTTTAGCATGTAGTTCAGACTTACCAACTATAAGCTACTTTATAAAAAAGGAAGAGAATGAGGAGGAGGAGGAAAAAGAGAGGACATGGAGGGGGGAAAAGAAAGAGAAAAGGGTAGAAAGAGGGAAAAAAAGAAGAGGGGGAGGCTAGAGAAGGAGAAATCAGTTCAAAGGGTGATAAAGTGACAATAGTTTGCTAACAGTGGTAAAAGAAAGGAAACAACAATGGTGAGTCAGTTAAAGGTGGTAACATGGTGTGATGGGAGATGAATGTGCATTGGAAGGAAAAAAAAATTAAAAAGCTAGATTTGAATCCTAGCCCTATCACTTGTGTCTACAGCCTTCAGCAATGTGCTTAAATTCTCTGAGCCACAACTTCTTATCTATGAAACAGGGAGTGTTGTAATTATCTATTGTCATGTAGCAAACTACCCTAAAGATTTATAACTTGAAATAGTAATTTATAATGCTCTCTTTGAGTTCTGGGGATTGACTGGGCTCAGCCAGGTGGTTCTCAGCTGAGTCCCCCTGGAGGTGAGAGTAAGGTAATGGGCTGTGCTGGAGTCCTCTGATGGTTTTTTCATTTATTTACCTAAATTTTTTTTTTTTTTTGACATGGGCAGGCTCTGAGACTCGAACCCGGGTCTCCAGCATGGCAGGAGTAAACTCTGCCACTGAGCCACCATGACCCACCCTAAAATGTTATTTTAAAAGTTCACTTTCTTGGAACCTCATTGAGGTTGCTGACACCAATATGATATATCTTTTTTTTTATAAACTGTAAACTGGTAAAATTCCTTGTTTCTCGGGCCATTATCTCTTTTATTACATTAAGAGCAAACACAATTTATTCTATTTTCAGGTAAGATATACTCTAGTTTTTCCTAATTTTTCATTCTATTTTGATTTATTCAGGTAACATATAGGTCAATAATTTAGTCTAGTCAATTTTCTTTTATGCTTTTTATTCAGTGTAAGATTAATAAATATCAAGTTAGAAATGAAATTTTTCTCACAATTGAGAATTGTAGATGAGACATTTGAGTAAAGTGTGAGTTTAAGGGAAGTCATGAAAAATAATTACTAAAGTTTTAACCACTTTTCCGTGAACAGCATAGGTGATAACATGATATTCACACCGAATTTGATGCAAGTGAAAACACCCCCACAATTTTCTAAATTTGCTTTCCTAACCTCTTCAAAATTAAAGGAATTTATTCTCAGTTTAATTTAATGCATGACCAAAGGCCAGACTTATCTTTATGAGTTGTAGTTTATATTTATAAATTTAACCAAGAGTTGCAAATGGAAAATACTCAAAATATTTCATGATGAGTTTCTAGAGAGTAGCAGTGGGCTGATGAGCAGTCACAGAGAGATATCAAGTCCTTAGTCCTGGAAACTGTAAATGTTGCTTTCAAGGAGAAAGACTCTCTGCAGATTTGATTTATGTAAAGAGCTTAATGTGGGTGAGATTATCCTGGATTATATGGATGGCTGCTAAATCAAATCACAAGTGTCCTGTAAGAGAGAGGCAAAGGGAGGTTTGAAAACTGCACATACTCACACATACTTGCCCACACACACAGAGGAGAAGGCAGTGGGAAGACAGAGGTAGGGATTGTAGTGATGCAGCCACAAGCCAAAGAAAACGAAGGAACACCAGCAGCCAGCAGCATCTAGGGGAGGCAAGGAATGAGTCCCCGGCACTGCCTCTACAGAGAGTACGGACCAATTGACATTTTGATTTTGGACATTTGGCTCCAGATCTGTGAGAATAGATTTCCATGTTTTAAGCCACCAACTTTATGATAATATGATACAGCATCCATAGGAAAGTAGCATGTGGGGAAAATGAATTAATGCATTCAATAAATTAAAATACAAATAGAAAAAACTTTGAAAATGCTTGGATTTGCAAAATCCTTTTGAAAAGAAGCCTTAGTCTAAAATCCCTAACCATATCCTTTATTTGTTTGTGATCCATCCTCTCAAAGCATATATTCATTTATACAACAAGTACTAAGGAAGATCAAACAAAGGGTTACATTCTAGGGAACTCAATTAAGCAAGTATTATGACAATTACTGATTGAGTGGAATTGTATTAAATACTATGAAGAATATAAAGTGTTAGAAAATGAAGCAAGTAACTTAAACTCATCGACTCTATATTTTGTTTTAGTCTGTTTTGACTTGGTTGACAGAGTTTATAAGAGGTTTAAATGAGATTATCTACCTGGCATCTTGATTTAAAAAAATCCGCCTTGCATTATTTTCAATCCTGTCTAGATTATTTTTCTTTACCCTAATAAGATTGAAAGTATAGCAATGGTATTCAAATTCTTTACCTTCTTCACAAGTATTCTAGCCATTATAGTATCCATAGTTTAAACCTTAACAAAATAATATAATTTCCCATTTATAACATATTTTTCTAGCTCGGTTCCTTTAGTATCTATTCTTCCAGGAAGAAAAAGTTATATGATAGGATCTTGTGGGCCAGCTCTAAACTACCAGAAATAATTATCTGTAATCTGTGGCTGGTTGCCAGCTTTTCCTGTTTATGAATAAAAACCTGGACCTATAGTATCATTTTCCCCTTTTATTTTAATTTAAAGTTTTCTGCAAACTAAAAATTTGGCTCTGAAATATAAATATCTCAATCTCTGATATTATGATCAGGTTAGGGAAACCTCAAATGAACAAGTTGTATCCCAAAAATGCAAGGAAAATATTTTTCTTAGAATAGATTTTTACCAATGAGAAAGCATTTTAAATGTGGCTCTGCTAGGGACTTCCAAATTAATAATCCAAACCCTCGATCTTGAGGCTTGCCTTATGAAACTTATTTCTGCAATGGTGAAGCTAAGCCTACTTATAATTATGCTTCATTCACCCCCCAGAGAATCACTTTTGTTGCTCAGATATGGCCACTCTCTCTAAGCCACCTCTGCAAATAAACTCACTACCCTTCCCATTACAAGGAACATGACTCCCAGGGAAGTAAATCTCCCTGGCAATGTGGAACATAAGTGCCAGGAATGAGCCTGGCCCTTGCGTTGTGGGATTGAGAATGCCTTCTTGAACAAGAGGGGCAATAGAAATGAAACAAAATAAAGCTTCAGTGGCTGAGAGATTTCACATCAAGTCGAGAGTTCATTCTGGAGGTTTCTCCTACATAAGCTTCCGCCAGATATTGCAAATTGCCATGGTATGCCAAGCCCCAAGCCACAGTATTCCTGGAAACCCTAAAGCATATGCTGGGCTCTGGCTAAGACTCTATAAAAGTTTTACTTAGTAAATTTATTCTTTCAGAAACTTAAGCCCTCCAGATTGATCCAGATAAGCCCTAAAACACAGAGATAACAGACTCAACAAGAGTATCAACCAGTTTCATTCCTGTAACTTACAAAGTCAACACCCCTTTTGAGCATGGAGAAGTTAAAATGGTCATTGCTCAGATATCCCTGAAAATTGAAAGAAAGATCAAATGAGTGGAAGGAGGGATAACTGAGAAATTAGGGCTTAACAAATGACTGTGAATACTGACTCATTATATAGATATATATTTCTTAGTTTCTAGTGTATTAGAATAGCTAGATCAAAATACCTAAAATTGTTGAACTGTAATCAGTAGCCTTGATCTTTAATAAAGATTGTACAACTATTACACTTATTTTGTGACTGTATGATCTTGAAATCTTGCAACTGGCACCTACATTAATCAGTGTATGGGTAGATGAGCAATAAAATAAAGGTATGCATGAAAAAAAAAAGTTTGGAATATGGGGAAATACTCCTATGTAAATTAAGGACAATAGTTATAGTACTACTTTGACTATCTTTCATCAATTTTAACACATGTAACTACTCTTAAAAATAGTAGAATTGCAAAAAAAAGTGTTATCTTCAATTTTAACCAACTTTCCACTCCAACACAAGTGTTGGTGGTGGAGTGGTGTATAGGAATACTGCATTTAATCATGATTGTTCTGTAAACCCACAATTTCACTAATAAAAAATTAAAGTACAAAAGAAAAGAAAATCATTAAAATTTTACCCAGAGCCCTTTAGAACAAACTTAGACATATACGTTTCTCCTGAAGAAAAATTACTTTTTAGGTTGAAAAGGAAATTTAATACATTGTTATGCTCAGGGCAGATTGAATATTAATCTTTATTATTCAAATTTGTAGAATAACTGTAGCTAGAATTATGTTCAATATGCTTATGGGAACTGAATTGTATCGGGAATTATTTAAAACAAAGAACAAAAGTAGAAGGAAGGAAAGCAAAAAAGTGGCTGTAAAAGACAAATAAAAATCGTTGACAATTCAAAACTTTTTAACATATTTCTTTTGAATTAAGACACAACATATATTCTTCTTCGAGTTAAATTACCCATATAAAATGAGCAGATTATTAGAGATTAACAGCAATCCATGTGCATTTAACCAATCAAACTGGGTCCAAATCAACAGACAATCAATCTTTGAAATTAATATAGCAAAATTTTTGGTAAGGTATTCTACTTCCACTGCTGCTTTTTCAAACTGGAATATTGCATGTTAGTTTCTGTATATTAAACAGACTTAGAGTATCATAGGTATATCAACAAGTCACCTGCTTTTACATCCAGCATTGTTATACAATCAGCTCAGAGTATTTGCAAGCCCCTTTTTCTCCCCATTTCATCCACACTATTTCTAGGGCTGTTCTAGGTATTAAAATAGTAATGGTTCTATCAATAAAATTTCAATATATATCTGTTAACACAGAATTAAATAACATCAATTTCCTGAAAGAGTTTATATAAGTAAAAACTGAAATTCCTTTATTTTGAGGTCTGAACAGAACTAGCTCACGTATTTGGCTCCTGTCATTGAGGAGAAAATTATGATTATAAGTTGCCAACAACTTATTTGTAGAAAATAATACAGAGAAAAATCTACAAAATACTTTCCGCTTTTGACTATAGAATTGAAGGAATGAGAAGTAGAAACATTTCGGGGGAAAAAAAGGGAAATTCTCAGTGTGAATATTAATGAAATAGCCATAGAATATTTCTCTTATCTTTCTTAGAGGAAAACACAACTTTGTAACCTAGTTATAATTATCCTATTACATTGCGAAAATCTTTTCAGTTTCTTCTCAGAAAAATCATGGAAGATGTTTTTATCTGCAATGTACATATGCTACCTATTAGTAGAACCTGAAGAAAAAAATTTAAAGAACCATTTTAGCAATTTAGATCTATTCTCAGATAACAATTAATTGTAGATATTCATCATCAAATGTGTAATAAAGGTATTTTAATCTTCTATCCAGCTATGAGGGCCAAGCAAACAAGAGTTACTGTGAGTTCATAATTCTTCTAAACTGCAGTAATGTGCAAATGCGTTTATTAGCAGAAAAAAAGAAAAAAAAAAGACAAATAGATGTCCTCACAGTTTGACTGTGGTCCTGAGTATATTTTTTCTCTAGAACACAGCAATCAGTATAAGAAAGAAAAAATAGGATTAGGAGGATTTCAAGATTTCTAACAGCATCTGTGATAAACAGTGTTCAGGGTAAAATAGAAATAAATATTAGATTCTAGTTAATAAAATATAAAGGGAATTGTAAACTCCTTAGAAAAGATAGTAACTTAGAAGTGCTAAGACAAACCTCTTTCACTTTGTACTTGACTTCTGATCAGAACAGATTGGCAAAAACTTATTTCTCCTTGTTCTTCCCAATTACATGCAACTACAGTCACTGGAAAATAATGTAAGACACAACCAGAGGAGAACTCTGAAGTGAGGAGAAAGGAAAACAAACAGACAAGGGCCCAGGAATGGGGGATGAAGAGATTGGCTGGATGTCTGCGACCCCGGCCCCCCACCAACAAACAGCAGAATGGGACCCAGACCTCAAGTTTTCTTACCCTCCAACAATGAAAGAGAGCAGCCCTGTCATTGCTCATTTGCCTCCTGAATGAAATGGAGACTTGCTGTCAACAGCCTGAGCTAGGAGCAAAGGAGCTGAATGGGGAGCCCCATTAGCAAAAAGTGTGCAGGTTACCAGGTAGCACTTCTCTTCCGCATTGAGCGTGGGACTCCCATTCACCACTCAGAGACAGCGCATAGCCTTGCGGCACCAACAAGTGCAATACAACCATGACAACCTGCCTTCTGGAGAGCTTTTTGTCCCAGTAGGCCAGCCATCTGCTTTGCCCACTTAGAGGTACCAATCTATTCGGCCTGGGAAAGTCCTCTGAACTCCCTCATGCAGGAAATCAGTGGAAGCTGCAGCAGCACCAGATAAACCAAGTGGAACATAATGACACCATTTAGGCTCTGAAAATTAAATTGTCATTGAACCATAGTCTAAAAATGTAGACCAGGATCTGCACGCTAAAACTAAGCAAGGTGGCAGTCTTCTAAAATAAAAATTTATCTGCATCCAAAGTATTCTAATATATCAGTCAAAATCTTCAGGATACAACTAGAAATAACCCGTAATTCCAAGAACCAAATGACATAATTTGTATAAGAGCATGAAAACAACTGAAAAAAAATCTTGAAATGATCTGACAAGGATTTGGGGTCAGCCTCATAAATGCTTCAACAAGTCATTAAAATGTCTCTTGAAAGAAATGAAACTATGTGTAACATCTCAGCAAAGAAATATAAATTATAAAACAGATGGAAAGTATAAAATTGGAAAACATGATAACCTTGCAGGATGGACTTAATAGAAAAGTGGAAATGACAGTGAATAGAATCAGTGAATTTGAAGACAGAGAGAAAAGAAATTATCCAATCTGAACAACAAAGAGAATATGGACTAAAGGAAGAATAAAAAGAAAAGAAGAATGAACAGAGCCTAAGGTAACTGTGGGACAATAAATAAAGATCTGACCTTCATATTATTGAATTCCCCAAAGAAGAGGACACAGAGAATCAGGTTAACTGAGTATTCAAAGATATGATGGCTGAAAGCTTTCCAAATTTGGTAAAAAGCTTAGTGAATGCAATGAAGGATAAACGCAAAGAAATCCCCACTAAGACACATCATAACTAAACTTCTAAACATTAAAGGAAACGAAAAAAGTTTAAAAGCAGCCAGAGGAAAAACATATCAACTATGGTGGAGCCAGTACAAATGGTGGTGGATTTCTTATATGATACCATGGATGGCAGAAGGAAGTAGCACAATATTTTTCAAATGCTGAAAGATAAGAACTTCCAACCATGAATTCTGTATCTGTGAAACCATCATGCAGGAATAATAGGGAAGTAAAGATATTCTGGAGAAAGAGGAAAATTAAAATAATGTGTTGCTAATGAATCTATCTTAAAGATTGCCTAAAGTAGTTCAACCCTAAAAGAATGATACAGTAAGAAAATGTAGTGTATCAAGCGGTACAAAAAGAACAATGGAGATAGCAGAAATATGGGTGCATACAACAGACTATCTTTTTCTGGGTGAGTTGGACAAAATTTATTCATGATTTAAAAAATATTATTGAAAAATGCATCTTTCAATTAAAACAAAAATTATAAAAACAATCTGATCTTCAATGGATGACACTTAAAAGTGGGAAAGACAAAGAGACCCATGTAGAAGTAAGGGCTTTATACTGCCCTTGAAATGGTGAAAAGTAGGTACCAGTGGACTGATAAGGCGTGCGTGTATATTGTCATACCCAGAGCAACTGCTAACCAAACCATACAGGGGGGTAGACCCAATAACACCGTGAAAAACCAAGATGGAATCCTAAAAATGCTCGCGTTGCTCGCAGGTGGGCAAGAAAAACAGAGAAATGGGAACCACGGTGGGGATAAAAACAGAAAATAAATAAGAAAATGTTAGATATAAGTTCTCATATGTAAGAAACACCTTAAATTTAAAACATCTAAATATATCAGTTAAATGAATATATCGGCAGTGTGGATTTTAAAAGTATTCTCTAGCCACGTGTCATGTGCTATTTGTGAGAAACTCATTTCAATTTCAATGATGTGGGTATTCAACGGCATATTGAAAGTAAATGTATGGGAAAGATAAATAATGCAAATATTAATGCAAAAAATCCAGAAGTGGCTATTATTAATTCATATTAATCTTGACATCAGATAAACTAGACTTCAGATAAAAAATACTATTCAGTGACATAGTAGAGTATTACAACATGATAAAAAGGTCAATCCAGCAGGAAAATCTCCACAGTCCTGAAAATGCACACACCAAACAACAGAGCTTCAAAATATATTAAACAAAACTGATAGAGCTGAAAGAAAAAAGAAAGAAAAAAATCTAATTCATGATTAGATTTGAGCACATCAACATCCTCATCTCAGCAAGTATTAGAGCTCCTAGACATAAAATTAACATGGAAATGAAAGATCTGAACACACACTCAACCAACAGGGTTATTTGCCATAAATAGAGCACTCTACCTAACAATGCAGGATACTCATCATTTTTCAAGTGTACACAAAGCATTCATATAAACCATATCCTGGGCCAACTAATTTGAAAGAATTGAAACCATAATGTTTGAACACAATAGAATTGAACTGAAATCGATAATACAAAGACAAAGCAAATATTTCTAAACATGTAGACATTAAGCATTTTTTATATACTTCATGGATCAAAAACAAAGTCTCAGAAGATATTTTAGAAATATATAGAATTGAATAAACAAAACTATAGCACATTAATAGAGTTGGGTCGCAAATATCTTTTCAAGTGCCTGCTTTCAATTCTTTTGGGTGCATACCTAGTAGTGGGGTTGCCAGGTCATTTGACAGTTCTATACTTAGCTTTATGAAAAACCACTAAACTGTCTTTCACAGCAAGAGTTGTTGTGGGAAAACTCTTTCTATTTTTACATTATAATTATAAACTATATTATAAAATATATACATTTTATATTCACACCAGCAATGAATGAGTTTTGCTATTTCTCTGCATCCTCTCCAACAATTGCTTATTTCTATTTTGGTAAATAGCAGCCATTCTAATGGTGTGAAAAGGTGTCTTGTGGTTTTGATTTGTATTTCCCCAATGGCTAATGATGTTCGATATCTTTTTATGTGCTTTCTGGTCATTTGTATATCCTCTTTGGAAAGATGTCTATTCAAGGCTTTTGTCCATTTCTAAATTGATTTGTTTGTCCTTCTATTGTTAACTTGAAGGATTCTTTTACATAATCTGGATACTAAAGCTTCATCAGCTATGTGTTCACTTTTATTCACACACCAGTGTTCACAGTGATTGTGCCAGTTTGAAAGGATGTATGTCCCCTAGAAAAGTCATGTTTTAATCAAAATCCCATTTCATAAAGGCAGAATAATCGCTAGTCAACATTGTATGTTTGAATCTGTAATTAGATCATCTTCCTGGAGATGTAACCCAATCAAGAGTGGTTGTTAAATTGGATTAGGTGACGACGTGTCTCATTAGTTTCTGGAGTCCCATAAAAGAGAAAACATTTTGGAGAATGAAAGAGATTCAGAGAGAGCAGAGCAGAATGACATAGCACTATGAAGCAGAATCTACCAGCCAGTGAACTTTGGAGATGAAGAAGGAAAACGCCTCCTGGGGAGCTTCACGAAATAGGAAGCCAGGAGAGAAAGCTAGCAGATGATGCCATGTTCACCATGTGACCTTCCAGCTGAGAGAGAAACCCTGACCATGTTCACCATGTACCTTCTCACTTAAGAGAGAAACCCTGAACATCATCGGCCTTCTTGAACCAAGGCATCTTTCTCTAGATGCCTTTGTTTGGACATTTCTATAGACTTGTTTTAATTGGGACTTTTTTTGGCCTTAGAACTGTAAACTAGCAACTCATCAAATTCCCCCTTTGAAAGCCATTACGTTTCTGGTATATTGCATTCTGGCAGCTAGCAAACTAGAACAGTGATGTTGTTCACAGTTGCCAAAAGAGGGAAGCAACCCAAGAGACCAGCAATCAATCAATAAATTAATAAATAGTGGCATATACATGCAATGGAATAATCTTCCAGTGTGAAAGCAATGAAGTCCTGATATATGTGACAACATGGATGAACTATGAAGACATTATGTTGAGTGAAATAAGCCAGACAGTGAAGGGAATATATTATATGATATCAGTGATTTGAAACAATTAGAGTAAGCAAACTCATAGGGTCAGAAACCAGGAAGAAGTTAGCAGGAAACAGGGTGGGGATAAGGTAGTTAAGGCTTAAAATGTACAGGATCCTATTGGAAGATGGAAATATTTTGGTAATGGTTAGTGGTGATGATTACAGAACATTGTGAATGTAATTTATAGTGCTGAATGTGTATCTGAATATGATTAAGAGGGGAAGTGTCAGATTGTATATATGGTAGCAATAAAAATGTTTTTTTAAACCTATATAAATACACTACAACAACAATGTACCTTAAGTTAAACCATGGACTTTATTTAATAGTACAATTATAAAAAAGTGTTATCATCAATTTTAGTAAATGTTCCTCACCAGTGAATTTGTTGGTGATGAAGTGGTGGTTGGGAATCCTGCGCTGTTCTGTAAACTCACAACTCCTCCAATAAAGAAGAGACTTTCAAAATATAAGACTGACAAAATACAAGAAAGAAGATGCAAATTAGCAAACTGAGTGTTGAAATGAGGAATATCTCTGCAGATCCTGCAGGCCTTAAAATGGTAATAAAGGAATGCTAACATTTGTTTTATACTCATAAGTGAATTCCAATAAAAATTAATTTTACTAACTGGTAGTTAATTAGAAGAGCACTTGGAAAAATCAGTTCTTTGTCTTTTTATTTGGTACATTAACATTGATTGTTATTATTGTAAAGTACCTCCATCAGCTGTTTTCTCTAGTGGATCTTTGTAATGTATCTGATCGATACTTTTCTAATTTCTATTTCTCTATATTTTAAAACTACTTTCTTTGTTCTTACCTTGGGGTATGTATTAACCAGTCTATGTTGATAACCTACTAATCTGAAAAAAATACCAACTTAGATTCAATAGTGTCCATATTCTCTATTCCCATACCCCTCATTATATTTGTCCTATATTTCCTCTTTATATGTGCATGTCCATTTATTGAGAAATATGAATTTCCTGTTCAACTGTATTCTGACTCTTACAGAAATTAAAGAGTTATATATTGAGGATACATTACTATTGAGATTTACATTTATCCTTTTAGTTACCTTTACTGAAGATCTTCACATATTCATACTCCCCCATAGGACGCCCTCCTGTCTTTTCCTTTAAACCTGAGTAACTTACTCTAGCAATACTTTTAAGGTATGTCTCTTTTTGGAAAATTCTCTCAGTTTCTGTTTATCTATGACTATTTTAAGCTCTCTCTCATTGTTGAAGGACAGCTTTGCCAGATAAAGAATTCTTGTCTGAAAGTTTTTCTCTTTTAGTACCTTAAATATATCATAGCGCAGTCTTCTTTCCTCCAAGGTTTCTGAGGAGAAAAATGCACTTAGTCTTATGAGGATCCCTTGGATGTGATGAATTGATTTTCCCTTGCTGCTTTCAGAATTCTCTTTTTCTTTTTGGCGTTTAACAGTCTCATTAGTATAAATCTCAGAGTAGGTTTATTAGGGTTTATTTGGTTTTGAGTATGTTGTGCTTCTTGGACATGTATATTTTTGTCTTTTATAAGAGTTGAAAAATTTTCAGCCATTATTTCCTCAAACATTATTCTACCCTTTTTTCCTTCTCTTCTCCTTCTAAGACATTCATGATGCATATGTATAGACACTTCATGCCATCTCTCATGCCCACAACCACTGGTTGAATTTTTGTATTCTTTTTATTCATCTGTTCTTCTGACCGCATGATTACAATTGTACTGTCTTCCAGTTCACTGAGTCGATATTTTGTTTGTCTGCATCTGCTATTGATTGCCTCATGTGTTTTTAATCTCTACATTGTGACTTTCATCATGCTTTAAGCTCTCAAATTCTTCTTTATAGTCACATATTGTCTTATTAATATCCTTTAGCTCTATATCTACCATTGCTTTATTTTTATCCATGTTTACCTTCACCTCTTTGAATTGATTTAAGAGATATATTCCTGTTCTTCACGTGGCATGCCATTTTTTGCTGATGATTAGGCATCTGGTAATTTTAACATTTTCCCTCTGAAGGTCACTTTCCCCCTCTTTACTAGGGTATTTTTTGTTGATTTTTTTGTCTGCAAGATTGACGATTATAATCATCCATGAAACACCTGAAAAATGCTAAAAGATATTTCTATCGCCCTAGAAGTTTCCCATTATGTCTCCTTCTAGTCAAAGTCCACCCTCACTGAAAGGGAACCATTTTCCAATATTTGTCACCATAGATTAGTTGTGCCTTGCTCATGAAATTCATATAAATGCAATCATACAATATTAATTTTGTTGTCTTTCTCTTTACTTTCAATACAATATTTTTAATTCATCTATGTCATCACATAGGCGAATGGATGATTTATATCTGCATAATCAATGTGAATCCAGGAAAGTTTATAAGAACAGCAAAGTCTCCTTTTCAGGGTCATTTCTATGGATGTGCTGCCTGCTTTTATCCATTCTCCAGTTAATGGACACTGGGTTTTTCCAGTTACTGGCTATCATCAATAAAGCTCCTAATAACATTATTTGTACTTCTTGTTTAGGTTTATATTTTCATTTCTAAAGATCTAGGTAGCATGCTGAGTCATAGAGTTAAATGTGTAAGAAATTGCTAAAGAGTTCTTCAAAAGAATCATATCATTTTATTTACTGATCTATATAGTTTATGATTTTGAGCTGTTCCACATTCATACCTACACTTGTCATGTTCTTTCTTTTTGATGCTAGTCATTCTACTGCGTGAGAAATGGTTTCTTATTATTTTAATTTGCATCATCTTGAAAACTAATACTGTTGAATATATATTTCATCTGAAAAACATTTGCAAAGTTATTCCATATATAAGGTTTTCTCATTTGTGTTTGTTTTTCAACAAGGGCATTATTGATACAAAAAATTCTATGAATTTTAAGAAGTCCGTAAACCTCCTGAAGCTCAACCAGAGATCCATATTCAGTAATCCTTTTCTGTTAATATAAATTTTAAGCAAGTCTTTGCATTACAACAATAAAGGAAAATATAAACATAAATAGAATAAAGTAGTTTCCTTCAGAAAGGAACATAGAAGTTGGAGAAACCTCAGCAAATAGCATTGCTAAAATTCCTACGTCCCCTTTGACCAATGAAATAGTAAAACTAGGAAGAATAGCATTTCTGGAAACTAGTTAATTACCTTTTACCCATATGCACAAATTCTCCAGAAAGTCATCAAAATAGAATGCAGATGGAACTAAATTGCAGGAAAGAAATGCCTTCAGAAATAGGGATATTACCCAATGTAAGGATAGAGAACTTCAAACTTTAAGGTGAGAGCTGATTTCAAGGGCAGGCTATTAAGGCAGAAAAAAGGATATACTGTTTTATGCTTTTTGAAGTCAATTCTGGAAGCACAGAGAACATTCAGTATTTCAGTGGGGTTTGGGCTGAAATTCATGGGAAGATGTTAAAAGATAATATCCCAGATGAACTCTTTCACACTGCTGGAATAGTGGAACAAGAATGGGGAAAACTGACAAGAAAACCATTTTTTAGCATGCATCAAAGACATTTTAATCGAGGACCATTTAAAAAGTCTAGAGCTCATTTGATAGCTATACCCAGTGGCAATAAAATAATAAAAAGTGTGTAATACAAATGCCACAGGAAACAACACCCCAAAGGACACTGAGATCATATTTTGCCTGAGCCTGGCCAAATGCTGGACTCTGGAAAAGTTCCTCAACCATACAAATAAAAAAATTAAAATGAATTATGTAATTTTTTAGTAAAATTCAATCCTGTATTTCTGGTTCTTGAAAATAAATAAAGTGAATTTATTTAGTACTCCTTATTTTATAAATACCTACTAGAATGATTAAGAAACATAAAGAAAGAATAAACCTGATTCAACACTACAAATTATGGGGGTATTCTATTTATATGACAAACTATTATATACATGTAAAGCTGTAACTACATTAAAGGAAAGACACATGTATTCATATATTATCTAATTAGAAGAAAAATCAAGTCTGGAAAGTAATTTGAAGGGATTTCCTAATAACCCTTTAATCCAGTTTAGCTCAGAGTAGTAGAACTTCGAAATGAGGGAAAGTAACTTTCGGTTGTTTGGGTGTTGGGTATAGAGATAAGTTTGATCTTAATATTAAAGTTGATATATATTCAGGTTATCAGTGACCATAAATTCAGAAGTATTTGTGAAAACCCAGCTCAAAATGGGGCTTAAACAATAAGTTGAATTATTGATTAATATAACAATGGAAATCCAGAGGCTGACAGCCTTCAACAATGTTTATAGCTTGCTGACATAAATGTGGACTTGATATTTCTTTGTTTTTTTCCTCCTTTTCTGAATTACTACTCAAAGTTTCATGGTCTTTGAGTAGTCAGAGACGACTGCCAGGGTTACTTAAACCATGTGTTCCTACACAAGCCAAGTGGGAGAGTATATATTGTTCCACTATACTATATCGTGAGATTTACTCTGATTGCTCAGACATTGCTCATTTGTCCAATCACTGAAACCATATAATGGAATGCACTGAATACTTTGATTCAGCTTAGATTATGCATTTTCCTGAGGGTTGATTAGGCTTCGCCGGAATCACACACTCTATTTGGCTGGTACCCACATTGTCCCACATGCAAAGAAGGCTAAGAAGTCTAGTTTTTAGCTCATCAGCCAAATGCCAGCAGAATATCTACTGCTGATAGAAGAAGACTGGAACTATTGAGGAATGCTCTGCCCATATCTGAACAACATGATCAATAAAATTTAAATATATGACAGTGTCAGTGAGCAGAATATTCACATTTTTATTCATTTATGTAACAGATAATGTTTTAAAAAGGTGCTAAAAGGCATGTAACATGGAGTGTATATGAGAGATTGTATATATATATATATATATATATATAACTGTGTGTTTGCATGTGTGTGTGCATGTGTGTAACTATATATATATGGGAGGAAAAAATTTAGATTAAGAAGCAATCATTATAAAATATATGTTTTTGTTAGCTCCTGAAATGAAGGTAGTACTACATCTCTGCAGACAAAATGAATAGACATTTTGAATTTAAGCATAAAAAAAAACTGTGTCCCATGAGACATGAAGAGAAAATTTAAATATTTTATCTTTCCATCAGCGTTTGATTTCTTCTTCAAAATATTAAGTTACAGAATAAAGCAAGAAATATCTTTAGATTTATGAATGATAAAGTTTATGGCCCAAACACTTACAAATTGCTTTTAATATGGAAGATGAAGTGGTAGCTATTCTCAGGTATTAAAAATTTTGGAAATTACATCACTCATTTAATCATTTTATAGTTTTAATTAAATAATTAGTCAAAATTAACATAATTTAAGATTGATATGATGTTATAATCTGATAGCCTATCAGATTATAAATAATTGTAAGTAATTCCAAAATACCTGTGACTTAACAAACACATAAAATGTAGTAGACTTACTGCACAAAACCAAAGAACTTACAAACTGACTCGACAACTTTTCCCATGAGACCCCAAAGTGCACTTATTCCTTTCCATTCCTTTCTTTCCTTCCTTCCTTCCTTCCTCCCTCCCTTCCTTCCTTCCTTCCTTCCTTCCTTCCTTCCTTCCTTCCTTCCTTCCTTCCTTCCTTCCTTCCTTCCTTCCTTTCTTCTTTCCTTCTTTTCTTTCTTCCTTCTTTCCTTTCTTCTTTCGTTCATTCCTTCCTTCCCTCCTCAAAACAGATACCATGCAATGGGCTGTCTTTAACACTGGGAATTTATTCACTTATGGTTAGAGTTCAGGAAAATGTCCAAATCAAGCCATCATCAAGGTGATAGTTTGTTCCCAAACACCAGCTATTAAAGATCCATTGGCTCCTATGCAATATGACAAGGCATGGGATGGCATCTGCTGGGCTCTCCCTTCTCTGTCAGGTTTCATTGCTTTCACCTTCTTGCTTCTGTGGCTTTCTCTGAATTTACTTGTCTTATACAGGACTCCAGGAGAGAATTAGGATCCATCCAGATAGAGATGGGTTACACATTAAGTAAAGTAGCCACACCAAAAAGTCCTACTTACAATGGGTCCACACCTCAGGGATAGATTAAATTCAAGAATATGTTTTTTTTAGAGTACACACAGGTTCAAACCACCATAGGCAATGAGTAATATGCTGAGGCTGTTGGGGTCACTAATATTATTGTGAAATTTAATGGTGACTATCTTTTGTAAGCCAGTATTGGCATCACAAAATGCCATAAAACTGGGCTTCCTTATATCAACAGATATTCTAGGATTTGGGAATGACTGAAAAAAACATAAATGTAGCTGAAGGGATAATTCTTTCTCACAGCATATTTCCCAATAATGTATTTAGACACTCTGCCCTCCAAGAGGTGAAGTTAATTCCCCTCTACTTGAGCGTATGTTGAATTTTCATTTCCATATGAATTGTAGAATTAATTTGACAATATGTATAAAATAAACTGCTTGGATTATGGTTGGGATTACATTGCATAAATTTCTAATTTTAGGGAGAATTTCCATTTGAATGTCTTGAAAATCCTGATCCATAAGCATGGTATGTCCTTCCACTTATTCAGGCCTTTTTAAATTTCCCTCAGCATTTTTTTTTCTTTTTCTTTTAAATTTTAAATATATACACCTTGATACCTTTATCAGATTTATTGATAAGATTTCATTTTAAATGATTTTGCGAATGGCACTTTTATTTTTTTATTTCAATTTCCAGTTCTTGAAAGTATATGAAAATATAATTAATTTTCTATTGATATTTTGTCTTGCAACAATAAAAAGCTCACTTATTAAATCTACTGGGTTTTGTGCAGATTTCATAAGATTTCCTTCTTAGATGATCATGTCTTTTGTACATAAGTAAACATTACTTCTTCACTCATATAATTTTACCTCATTCCAATTTGGATACTGTGCTGGTTTGAAAGGATGTGTGTACTCCAGCAAAGCCATGTTTTAATCCTAATCCCATTTTGTAAAGGCAACCATTTCTTCTAATCCCTATTCAGTATTGTATGTAATTAGATCATCCCCCTGGAGGTATGATTCAATCAAGAGTGGTTGTTAAACTGGATTAGCTGGAGGCGTGTCTCCATTCATTTGGGTAGGTCTTGATTAGTTTATTGGAATTCGATAAAAAGAGGAAACATTTTGAAGAAAAGAGAGATTCAGAGACAGCAGAGAAGAATAACATAGCCACGAGAAGTAAAGAGTTCATCAGCCAATGACCTTTGGAGATGAACAAGGAAAACGCTTCTTGGGGACCTTCACCAAACCGGAAGCCAGGAGAGAAAGCTAGTAGATGACACTGTGTTCGCCATGAGCCCTTCCAGCTGAGAGAGAAGCCCTTACTGTGTTTGCCATGAGCCTTCTCACTTGAGAGAGAAACCTTGAACTTCATTAGCCTTCTTGAACCAAAGTTATCTTTCCCTGGATGCCTTTGATTGGACATTTCTACAGACTTGCGTTAATTGGAACATTACCTCAGCCTTTGAACTGTAAACTAGCAATTTATTAAATTTCCATTTTTAAAAGCCATTCTGGTTCTCATATATTGCATTCTGGCAGCTAACAAATTAGAACAGATGCGTTTTATTTATTTTTCTTGTTTCATTGCAATGACTGCATATTCTCCAAAACAAAAATGCAATAGAAGAAGTTCATTATTTCCTTGACAGTATCATGTCTACTTATAAGCTCCTCTAAGTTATTCCTCCTATCTGTTACTGTGCATCTGATTTCTAACAATTCTATGTGATTCTCTCTCATAATTTTTTATCTCTTTGATGAAATTACCTATCTCATCTTGCAGATCGCCTTCCTTTTTCCTTTGGAAACTTTAACATTTTAATCAATTACTTTAACTCCTCAATAATAGTTCCAATTTCTCTGTCATAGCTCATCTGGTTTTGCTGCTCATTCTTCTCTTCATCTGTGCTTTCTTTGTTGTTGTATGCCTTGCAATGTTCAGTTGAATCCAGATATGTTGCATAAGGAAACGTAGATTCTGAGGTAAATATTTTATGCTTCAAGGTTTATCTGGCATAGGATCAGTCTGGAAGCCTTAAGTTTCAGAAAAAATAAATTTACTAGGAAAAAATTCACAGAGGCTTAAATAAAGCCAACTGCATGAACTAGGGTTTTCAGGAATACTGTTGGTTGGGACTTGGCATAGCATGGCAGTCTGCAATATCTGGCTAAAGTTTGCATAAAGGTAACCCCCGCAATGACCCCTTAACTCTATTGGAAATCTCTTAGCCACTGAAACTTTACTTTGTTCCAAATCTTTTCCCCTTTTTTGTTCAAGAAGGCATTCTCAATCCCATGATGCCAGGGCCAGGCTCAACACTGGGAGTCATATCCGACATTGCCAAAGAGACCTACACCCCTGGGAATCATGCCCAATGTAGGGGAGAGGGTAATAAGTTTATTTGCAGACTTGACTTAAAGAGAGACGTCACATATGAGCAACAAAGGAGGCTCTCTGGGTGAGTGATTTTTAGGGATAATTACATGTAAGTCAAGCTTAGCCTTTGCAGAGAAATAAGTTTCACAAGGGCAAACCTCAAGATAAAAGGCTTTCTTCAATTTTGGTGTTCACCCTGTATGAAACATTCCTACAAAGGAAAGGCTAAGCCTGCTTATGATTATGCCTAAGAGTCATCCCCAGAGAACCTCATTTATTGCTCAGGTATGGCTTCTCTCTAAGCCAGCTTGGAAGGTGAACTCATTGCCTTCCTCCCCTTCATGGCAAATGACTCTCAGGTGTGTAAATCTCCCTGGCAATTTGGGACAGAACTCCTAGGATTCACCAGGACCCAGTGTCATGGGATTGAGGAAACCTTGACCAAATGGGGGAAGAGAGAAAGGAGATAAAATAAATTTTCAGTGGATGAGAGATTTCAAACAAAGCTGAGAGGTTATCCAAGAGGTTATTCTTAATGTTTTATATAGATATCCCTTTTTAGTTTATGGTGTATTGGAGTGCTGGAGGGAAGTACCTGAAACTGTTGAGCTGTATTCCAGTAGCCTTGATTCTTAAAGGTGATTGTATAACAACATAGCTTATACAGTGTGACAGTGTGATTGTGAAAACTTTGTGTCTGATGCGCCTTTAAAACAGAGCATGGACAGATGAATAAAAGAATATAGATAAATAAATAAATAATAGGGGTGATAAGGGGTAAAATAAGTTAAGCAGATTGAAATACTAGTGGGTGGACAATGATGTCTCAGTGGCAGAATTCTCACCTGCCATGCTGGAGATCTGGGTTTGATTCCTGGCACCTGCCCATGCAAAAAATAAAAATAAATACTATTGGTTGATGGCAGGGAGGGGTAAGGGGTACCGGATGTATGATTTTTTTTTCCTTTTTCTTTTTATTTCTTTTTCTGGAGTGATGCAAATGCTCTAAAAATGATCATGGGGATGAACACACAACTATGTGGTGATATTGTGAGCCACCAATTGTACACCATGCATGGACTGTATGTGTGTGAAGATTTGTCAATAAAAATTAAAAAAAAAAAGATCAAGGGCTTTGCTTATTAAATTGTGAGTCCCTAATGCTTGAGGGAATATTAGAAATTCCAAGTTGGGGAAGTGTAATGATTCCACATTTTTTCCTTTTGTCCCTCAAAAAGATTTTACAAATACTTTTTCATTTTCTGCCCAAATTTCTCTGAAATCTGAGTATTACATTAACCTGTACTGAAAAATACATCTGTTTCCCTGTTTTATGTTCCATAAAATTAGGTTGTTTAGATAGTGTGCTACAGACATTTAAATTTTGGACCAAATAGACATTTCTATGTTGGTCTCACACAGAAATTGAAGTTATAAAATCCAGACAACATCATTCTTTACTCTGTATTCTGATTTACCTTAGTCTTCACCAGGTCCATTTCATTCATTTCTCTAATTGAAGTTTGATCTCTTTTTCAGCTTCTTTGACATGGAATACTGCTGACTTTCAGAGTTAGAGTTAGAGTGCACAGAGAACTCTAAATCTGAGTTTCAAGTGTCACCCAGATACCCAGTGTTCCAGGTTATACACAAGAGCACAACATCTCAGAATTTAAAAATAACAGTTTAAACTCAGAAGTAGATGTGACTGCTATAAGAGCTTAAAATCTAGGGACCCTAACGATGAGCCTTAGTTGAACACTCTGTAATCCTTCATCATAGATTGTTCAATCTCTGTCCACTTTCGATCCCCTGATATCCTGTGCACTTGCATTCAATTCTCAGAGCTCATTCATTATAGTTTGTATATGTCAATGAGACCATATATTAGTTATCCTTTCATTTCTGGCTTATTTCACTCAACGCAATATCCTCCCATGCTTCACTCACCTAATTGCATACCACATGACTCCATTCCTTCCTGCAGCCACTCAATACTCTACCATATGTATAAACCATGGTTTGCCCTTCTGTTGATCAGTTGATTTACCCTCAAGCCACCTCAATCCACTGCAAATTGTGAATAATGCCTCCACAAACATCATCGTGAAAAAGCCTACTCACGTTTCTACTCTCAGTTCTTCCAACTCTTTGTCTAATAATGGGGTCAGAGGATCATGTGTCAACCCTAAACTTAGCCTCCTATGGAAGGAACCACCACACTGTCCTCCAGAGGGGCTGCAGCATTCTACTTCCCTACATTCAGTGAATTGGTATGTCTCCCTGTCTGTATTTTCAACAGCATATGTGTCTCTCTGCTTATTTTCTAAACAGTTTTATTCACACACCATAGAACCCATCCTACGTGTGCAATCAATGGTTCCTGACATAATCATATAGCTGTGCATTTACCACCACAATCTATATGAGAACATTTCCATTTCTTCAGCAAAGAAAGAAGAAAAGGAGAAAAGATATAAAAGAGAGAAAAAGAAAAAAGAAGAGAAAATAACAACAAGAATCCAATACCCCTCCATTATATCCCCCTCATTATTCACTTTAGCCTTAGTACATTGCCTTTGATATATGATTAATGAAAGACCACTTCAATGCTACTGTTAACCATAGACCCTAATTCACTTTAACTGTATTTTTCCATAAATACAATATAACACCCCATTTTTAACACCTTGCAATGGTGACCTTCAGTTGTTCTCCCTCAAGTGAAAACTCTCTTATATTTGCATTTATTCACCATCATTGCTCACTCTGTGTTTTGCTATGTTTTACAGTCCCAGTTTTTATCCTCTGTCTTTCCTTCTGATGTCATACATGGCCCTTGCCTCCCTCTTTCACCTGTACTCACACTCAACTTTTTTCATTGTACTTAACAATATTGTGCAGCCACGGCATAGTATTTTGCTATCGATTTCTGATTCTGTACAATCAATCCTGTTTTGTACTCCTTCCGTATGTTCTGTACTCCTTCAACACCACGTGCCCAAGCGCTACTCTCTTTCTGTCACTAATAGCCTGTGTTACACAGGTTATTCAACTCTCAGAGTGTGCTCATTATAGTTAATTCACATTGGTGAGCCCGTACAATATCTGTCTTTTTGCTATGGACTTATTTCACCCAAATGCAACGTCCTCAGTTTTCTTCCATGTTGTTGAATGTTTCATGACTTTATTCTACCTTACATTTGTATAATATTGCATCATATATATATATATATATATATATATATATATATATATATATATATGCCATAATTTATGTACCCACTCATCTGTTGATGTACATTCGGGTTCTTTCCATCTTTTGGCTATCGTTAATGAAACCACTAAAAACATCAGTGTGAAAATGCCTGTTAGTGCACCAACTTTCATTTCCTCTGCATATATCTGTAGTAACAGGATTGATGGATCATATGGCAGTTCTATATTTAGCTTCCTGAGGAACTGCCAGACTCCCTTGTGGAGCAGTTGCATCATTCTACATTTCCACGAATGAATGAGTGTACCTATTTCTCCACATCAGATTGTCCTGTGATAGTTTTTGGTGGGTATGATTGCATTAGTCCTTTCAAAAAATATTTTATAGCCATCATTATGAATCTTTTGATGTTTGTGACATGCTCTGAAATGCTACTGTTTTTATTATGGCTCTCAATTTATATTATTTGTTTTTCTTGACCTCATTTATTCACACCATAATTGCTCAATAAACACCTAATGAAGGTGCCAGCTGTTCTAAGAACTGGAGATATATTGCCTGACAAGATATAAAGGATTTCATTTTTTTTATGGACTTATTTCACCCAAACGCAATGACCTTAGTAATTGAAAATGCTTTCAATTATTCATAGAAGATAGAAATTGAACAATAAAATTGCTACTTGTCAAGGGAGTTTTCACCTCTGTGAAACACCTCAAGAAATAAGATTAGTCAAACATATTCATTGCATTAGGCAATATGGAGGTAATTTTTTCACCTTGAAAAAGGTTATATACGATAAAATCTAGATAAAATAGGTTTTGGATAATATGGGAAGCAGAAAAAATATATAGAAACATAGACTTCCTTGCAAATTTCTTTTAATGGAGTAAAACAAAGAATTGGAGTGGTAACTGAATTGTGTGTGTGTATGTGTGCATGTGTGTAACATATTAAAACTTATCCAAATGTTAATGGAAGTTCATGTAGAGAGAAACAATGACAGTAAAGAATGGAAGTGATGACAGCTGTTAGAGAGGCATATTTGATAAAATTGAAAAAAATTACCCTAAGCAAAAGTAAAGTTTATGACTTCTGTCGAAAGTCAGATTATGACTTTTGATAGGAGCAATGTTAGGAGCAGAAGAAATGATGGCCCATATTTCTGCTCCTAACTTAAAGTGGAAGGAAAAATAAGGGCACTCTTGTTGGATTATTTTTAATTTATCATAAAATCTGTGTTAAAATCACCCTCTGAATGTGAGGGTGAGAAGGAAGAGATATGCATTTGATAGGAATTGGATTTCATATAGTCATTATCATGTGAGTGGCTGGCTGAGGAAGCATAGATTGAAATGTCACATTTCCCACATCTCTATCTGTGATCATCTCTCTGCTTTAATCAAAGGCAGTGTGCCTTACAAGGTTAGCTCTCTTTTACATATAAAATAATTCATCTTTTGTATTATATATACATATATATTTATATTTTTCCTCATTAAATTACACCTTCAGCAGTACTGTTGAGAAGATCTTTGACTGTGGGCATTCCATGGGCTACTTTGACATTGATATTGTTATTTATCGTGGTTGGCCAAACAACCAAAACCACACCTGCCAACCCTAAAGAACACCTAGGACTGTGTCTGAGATTCTCCAAAAGTTCCATGTGCCATTATTACTTTCCAGAAATCTACAGCCTCCAGGTGGGTTCCAAGGCCTGATAAGTTCTGAAATCCAGAGGGGCCAGCCTCTCCAGAACATCAACTAGTTTCATCCCCCTATTCCATATCATCAACATCCCTTTTCAATGAAGAAACTAATGAAAAATGTTCAAAGGACAGTAGAAGATATATCTAATTCAAGCCTCTTCTGTAACTGGTATAATCCTGGAGAAAGTATAAAAATTGGACATGAACTAGAACCACATCCAAAGGGATCTTTCTAACATTGACAAATGGATTTTACATAATAGCTTCCCTTTATGGGTTACAATTATACATTAAAGAGTGCTTACTTTTTGAATCGTTAGAAGCATTCTCTGGTCAAAAAAGTGCAATAACGTCAGTGGCTAATTGTTAACTTTTATTTGCCTATCTGAGCCAATTCAATTTATCTATGATGGGGGAACATATTTTCCTGGGACAGTTATTCTGCAGAGTTTTGTCCTTACTTACTTCGCTGTCCATATCACTCCCTATTACTGGGAAAAGTTGAAGAAGTTAATGGAATGTTTAAATTTATCTATCATACATTTTTAAGCTATGATTACCCAATTTATTATTTACTTCATACCCTGTTGTCCTTTCCTTCAAGAAATCATACGTTGTCCCTCCTGAATTGGTCACTGACACACCCATGTGCATAAAAATAAATCTGTCTTTATTTGCTTCTAGTTTTTCACTTGCTGGTTAGCTAAATATTCTAAAGGACTAAATCACTTACTCAGTTCTATCATAAATGGGTATAGGTTTCCATTCCTCCAACTGCCAAACCATCTCTTACATGACCCAAAAGAAGCAATTTGGTATTTTGAAAAAGATATCTGAGAAATATTGACCTTGAACATCATAGGAAAAGACACCTTATCAGATATGCCTAACTTTTAAACAATTAAATCAAGAGAAATTTATCCTTGGATATTAATTTATCAACTAAAATAATGTCAATAATTATTAGATCTGGTAAAATCTTAAATAAAGTCTCCAGAAAATTTTTAGAAACAGTCTGTTAAGTAAATTGCAGACACAAATCCTTATATGCATGGAGCAGACATCTTCTGATCAATATTGATCTTCTGATCTATAGTACTGGAACAAGATACTCTGAGATTCCAAGATCCATGATTGTCACATGATTTCCACTTTATCTTTTTGACTGAATTTTCTCTCACTTTTAGCTTAAGGTTCTACAATTCATCAAACTTATCCCCTCAAAAATAATAATTTACCAAGTCTAGGTTTTACTAAGGATAAAATATAATTCTGCCCTGCCAAGCAGTTTTTAGTTCATCTAATTTATGGAATTTTGTATATAGGAACTCGAAAAAAACAAAAGCAGATAGACAAATAATGACAATTGTACCTGTTTAATATGTTCAAGCACAGGGAAACAGAAAGTGAATACAATATAAAGGTATGCCAAACTACCTTATCAGTAATGATACTATTTTGACATAAAGGAAAATATAGTTGCTATGGAATTATGAAAAATAAATAAGCTTGGGATGTAACAGTGACTAATATTCATGACAACGCCCAGAGACAATATAACTAGAACTCCATTAAAAGTGGCCACATCTCTTCTTTTTTTATTTTTAATTTCTTCTTTTTTTTCTTTTTAATGTGGGGAATCATTCTTTGTTTATGCTAACCCAGGCACAAGGCACAGTTGTCTGTGGGATGAATTATAGGCCATTCGAAGTGTGTGACTCCTCATTTTCCTTATGGACAGTCTTTTTTACCGACATGGCAAGGATAAACACTTTTCTGGAGATATAACTAACAATTCATAGGACAACTTCTTAACGATGGTTATCCTATGATACACTTCAAAAACTCAAGGTGATAATAATTAAAAAAAAACATTGCTCACTTTTGTAAATATAATAAATAATATAGCTTGTGCCTGAAGCAGAACTCACTGGTTTAATTCCTTGGTTCAGGTAGTAATGGATGAAAGAATTGCCTCTGATTTTATTTTGGCCAATCAAAGGGGAATCTGCACTGCCACTAGAACCCAGACCTGCATGAATACCAAAATGTAGGAAGTCTATATTTGAACTCAAGGAAAGACAATCTGGCTAACCTTTATCTAATTTAAAGAAAAGATGGATTTAGGGAATCATTGGATTTGTGCTCTTGGTCACGTCTGAAAATCCTGAAAATACTTTTATCTTTTCTTGCTTGCCTCACAATCATTTGGTATGTTTTTCAGAGTTTAAATGTTTTGTGCAGCCATTGTCCCTACTGATTCAATAACTTATTCAAAGATAAAAGTAGTATGAAACCTTACCAATCAAATTGAAAATGAGACCTTCAAAAATGAAACCTTATTTTCCAGTAGACTCAACAATGCTGGTGAGTTTCTGGCCACCCCCTGATGTTCTCTCCTCCAACTTTGGCTAGGAAGTGCCAAAGTTCTATCCTACCTGGAAAGGATTGATTATTATTCTGCTTTAGGAATATCGAACCACCAGAGGAGCTGTGTAAAACCAGTACTAAATGACCCATGGTGGCAATTTTGACATCACTAGCTCAGCTTCTAAGAGCCAGCTAATAAATGACAACGCATGCTTCTGAAAGTTAGTCAATCTATGAAAGCATCCCTCCAGTAAATGCACTTTTGAAATCTTTAAATTTCATGGATCCAAATACCTATATAAGATCCAAACACCTATATACGCTGTTAATTTTGGCTCAAACTGCTTGGTTTCCTTCCTTTTGCTCTCTCATTCTCTCCCTCTTCCTTTGTCTCTTTCTTCTCACCCCCTCCAACTTTCTTTTTTGGTAGATATTGATATTTTGTGGCCTCTTCATTTATCATCCATATTTACCTCATGCAGCTTAATTCACATCTGGCACAAGTCAGTAAAAACTAATGGTGACAGTACATGCTACATAAGAATTTGTTTATAATATTTAAACACATAAATATGTACACATATATTAAAGGTAAAAAATTGGTGGTTACACAATAAAATTCATGCATGATATTTTGTTTTATTTTAATAAATCAAATAAATGAAACCTTGATTCTGTTTCAAGAGCACTACAAGTCAGCAATCTTGAGAACGCCAAATAGATTCAGCAGTACGGAGGAAACAAAAGAAAAGATGTTTCACTTAGTCAATATTGACTTCTGAAAATTTAGAGTGAATATTGGAAAAGAAAGGAAAAATTCATCATAGCCTTGACCTATTTTAACAACTTATTGACATCTCATTGGCAACTCATTAAGAAGATCTATTTCTTCCCTTCAGAATTCCCTCAGAAAATCTATTTTCCCTCAAATAAGAAAATTTGTCACAAAAATAAGGAGCTAAGTACGAAATGTTTAAAATCAGAGAAATGCTTTAGGGGGCTTGTGTGGGTTGGGAGAGGATAGAATATCTAGCAGGGAATTTGTTCCAAGTTATTGTGTTCTCAGGCTGAAATATATCAAAGGAAATAGAATCTCTTGATGTTACCCTAGAGAGATGCCAACTTCTGGGGAAGAAAACACTTAAGGGCTTTAGAAACACTCATGGTATAGGTCAGTTACATGCAAATTGTAAAACACAAAGGTTGGTTTTAATCCACTTTGCTTGCTTGGAAGAAAGGTTTAAGCTTCTCAAAATTCAGAAAGACTCCTATATTTAGAGCTAGTTGAAATCCTATTAAACCAAAGAGATTGCTAAACGGGAGGGGTTTGTTTTTGTTTGTTTCTTCCAGCATAATATTCTCTGAACAATTCTTGATTATTGAAAGTTTCAGTTTGAATCCCTTTCTGAAACTTCACTGTTCAAACAACCCTTATAAAGTTGGAAAAGATTTATGTGAATATAATACATATTGATAGATACTTTTCAGTGACAAATTTTATCCAGAACAAAGCCATTAAAAATATTTTGCTCACAGCTTTACAAAATAGAAGTATATAATTAAGATTAAAAATTTAATTTATAGAAAGAGCTGTTTTGACCCATCCTTCAGAGCATTTGCATATAAGATGGGAGAACTACCAAGTTCATTTAAACATTGTTTTTGCTGCAGTTTATTTTTTTGCAAAAAGATACACATATGTACTTGACGGTTTTTGAATAAACTTCAAAACAATGTGGTAATACTACACTGATAATTCTGAAAATAGTATATTTCTTCAAAGCATTATATGATTTGCTCTATTATATGTGTGTGAATATATATGCATACATATGTATATATGGAGAGAGAGATATTCTGATCAGACAGAATTAAAAGGGGTGCATTATATTTCATTCAATATTTTATGAATACCTATGAATGGTGCTATGCAAAATGAAGAAATCTAGACTCTACCCTTGAGCAATCATAAAGGGAAGTTGGCCATTAATTTGTTTAGCCACTTATTTACATAAGGCTCTGGGCAGGCTTAAAGATATAGATATATAAGCCAGTGGGTGTAAATACCCCTACTGACATAGAAGCAGTCCAGAAAGTACTCAGAAAATCACTCATATGTATATGTAAGCTTAAAAGATAATCAAACTTGCATATTTAAATATAATATGTATTTATGAGTAGGTATGCTTGCTCTCTTAATTCTTTTCCTGGGTTGTACTATTTCTAAAGTGGAATATGTTTAAAGTTCATGAAAGAATAACTCCAAAAGAGATATTGTTATTGAAAAAAATAGCTGTGTAGGCTAAATGGGCAAAAATGAGAGAAAGAAATACCTTAGAGAACAATTTTGCTGAACAACATTTGGCCTTAAATAAATGTATGGGCCTGCTACTGAAAATGTATTACATATGTCAAGAGAACAGTAATTAAACTGCTCCCTCTAAGCTTTTTTGATAGGTCATTTTCAGAATGAATGGTTGAAGACTGAGAAAGGGCACTTGGCATTTAAGATCCCTACCTTTAGGATATTACTTTCCATGATTTTTATATTCAACATGATTTCTTTTTTCATCTTTATGCCAACTTAGAAGAACATTTTCTGCTATTTTCGCAAAAGATGATTTTAGAACAACATGGAAATAGAAGTGGTTCCTAAAGTATCTTTAATTAATTTGGCCACTGAATAGAAATGATTTATGATGAGGACGCATATAAATTCTAAAGAAGGAAGACAGATTTAACAGGTTGTCATGGTAAAAATGGCAAATTTTCCAGTTTGTCATTGAGTAATGGAAACTAATATAAACCACAAAGTCACTTCTGCAAAATGGTTTAAAGTAATTATTATCTGTTTAAGGTTGTATGCATGTGTGTGTGTGTGATATAAAATGTAGACGGACGCATTACTATTTCTTATCAGGAATTATAATTCCTTTTTTTAGAATAAGTAACTCATTTATTTAAAAACTGAACTAAATCCTTGCTAATCTTTAAAGGAACTAATACAAGTTGAATTAGTCTTTTATTTGAAAGTAATTATGAATCACATTCAAAGATAATTTAAAAAATCAAATTCAATTGATTTTTTTCCCCACACACTCTCATAAGTTTCTCTTTAGTGTGTCTCAACATACTTGTGGAGAGTATGGGCAAAACTTGCTGCACTGAAAGTAGCATTTTTGTAACATTGTTAGAAAACATTTGTTCCGTTTCCTTTTTTCCAAACCTGATAGCAGGGGCCTAGAAAAGAAAAGGAGGCAGACGTGATATTAAGCAATAGACCTCAGAATTTCAACCTGTATACACTTTTCCCACAATTTCTTATGTAAAATACTATTATTGTCTTAACTTTACATTTCTTTCTTAACTTTAGCTCTTTCTGGCTCACAAGAATCTTCTATTCTGTTATTCATTCATTCACTTATTTATTACAGCAATATTTGTTAACGACCTAATGTATGGCAATGACTATGCTACTAATAGGAGAACAAAGATAAATAACAGCCTCTCAGATGTGGCCTCTCTCTCTCTCTAAGCCCAACTCTGTGAGTGAAATCATTGTCCTCCCCCCTATGTGGGACATGACATCCAGAGGTGAAAGTCTCCCTGGTGGGGGCGGGAAGGGACTCCCAGGGATAAGTCTGGCCTTGGCACCATGATCAACAATTCCATCCTGACCAAAAGGGTGAAAAGAAGTGTAACTAATAAATTATCAAGGCAGAAAGAGTTCAAATAGAGCTGAGAGGCTACTCTGGAGGTAACCCTTCTGCAAGCTTCAGTTAGACACTGCTACCTATCTTCACCTGCCAAACCTCAACCAGGATCATTCTAGCCAACCAATCCTAAAGAACACCTTGGGCAATATATGAGACTCCATAAGGATTCCATGCATTAGGGTAACTTTCCAGAAATCTACA
Organism: Myrmecophaga tridactyla; assembly: GCA_004026745.1. Lineage (NCBI taxonomy): Eukaryota > Metazoa > Chordata > Mammalia > Pilosa > Myrmecophagidae > Myrmecophaga > Myrmecophaga tridactyla. Next base: position 50,528 of record PVIY010001691.1, on the reverse strand, counting down.
ACCTCCAGACGGGCCCCTGGAACAGATAAGTCCTGAAGTTGGTAGTTCCATCTTCCAACCCCACATTACTGACAGGCCCTTCCAACATTGAAAAGCTAGAATGGCCATAGCCCTAACACCCCTAAAGAGTGGGAAATCAAAGATGATGGTGGAATTATACAGACAAGATAGGATTCAACAAATGACTATGATTGTTGAATCATTAAGTTGATATCTCTTTTAGACTCCAGTATTTAGAACAGCTAGAAGTAAAATTCTAAAATTGTGGAAGTATAACCCATGTCAAACTCTGAAATATGTTCTACAACTAATTGTGGTACTGTGCTTTGAAATTTACTGCCTTTTTTGCATAGATACTATTTTTCACAAAAAAAGAAAAAATTGATTGTGATGATAAAAAAAAATTTATGCTTTCTAGCCTCCTATATTCTGAGTAGCTAGAAGTAAAAATCTGAGAAGATCGTATGGTAGCCCATGAAAAACTCTGAAATCTGTCCTGTAACTAACTACTCATTGAATAGTGCTTTGAAAACTATTGCTTTTTAATTTATTTGCTTTGTATATATGTTATATTATAATAAAAAGTTAAAAAAAACATAGCCTCTGTCTTCAAAGAACTCATAATCGAATAAATTTAAAGAGAAAAGATAATAAAATACAACATGAGTAGCTAATGATGGTAATAATGAAATTCTGAAAAGGGACTCCTAAATAAGTCTATCTTAAGGAAAGGGGAGTGAATGTCAAAAACAAACAAACAAACAAAAAACACTCATGTCCATTTACATCTGATCTTAATCTTAATGGATGTTTGGGAAGGGCAAACATAAAAAAAAAAAATGGGTGAAAACAACCACACCCAAGCGGAGGGGAGGGAATAAATAAAAGAAAGCCAGCAAAAAACTCATAACATTACACATTTTAGGGGAGGATAGATTAACAATAGGATAGAAATCTTTTAGTAGTTGACTTATATCTTTATGTGTGCTGGCTCCTGAAAATTTGTTCTTTGCTTAGTAGATAAGACACTTAAGGTATCATTTTATTTTGACAATTCTCAGTTCTGTCTACATGTCTTCATCCAAGAAAATCCCCTACCACATTATATTATGAACTAGATAAACTTCTAAAAGATAGACTGGATAAAGACTTAAACAATATAAATATTATTTTAATCTACAGAATTATCAGAAATTACTTTAGAAATATCACCCTGACTTTTATTGTATGAAAGCATTATTTAACTAAACAGTCATTATTTTAACATAAGATCCTCCAAAAGACATACCTACCTAGTATGGGGAAACTAAAGAAATGAATTTGGTGGCAGAGTATTAATTCTCATTGTTAGAAAACTATTATAGCTAAATATAGATATAGGAGATAAGTTAACAGGAAGCTACTAGCTGGAAGAGCCAAGACTTAAAACAAGGCAATCTTATTCCAGAACTTGGGCTATCTTTTATTACTCAAATTGCATTAAGTTAGGCTTAGAAGAGTGGGCTTTTTCAACTAGTAAGCATCTAAATAAATTGGGGTGGGCAGGAAGACTTGTGCCTTTGTGTCATTAATCATGTCTTAACCTCTGGAATCCACTTTGAAGAATCCAAAGTTCACAGTGAAATATTTATCACCACAGTTTAAAAATATTTCTTGGAAAATTGCCACCTAAAATATTACAAAACTCTGGTTACCAAATCTTCATAATTGCCTACATGAGATGGTAAAAATAAAATAATACCTTACGAAAACTTTTTTTATGTCTTGCTTAACAAAAATGATACATACAATTTTAATGAGTCCAAATTTACTGCTACAATTGATAAAACAAAAAAATGAGACAGCCAAATATTAATATTTAATATTGTTTTTAATCATGTTTATGATACACATGGCATTTCTTTGTTTAAAGAGGGCAATGATTTTTCTTTCTTTTCTTTATTTGTTTAAAAACTCACAGCATCACAGATTGGCCAATATGTTTTAAAGTATGTTTCTCAAGTATTTATAATGTTTAATAGTCAACTGACCTTTTAGTGCAACACTTAAAGATGAGACGAAGTAGTTAAGATTTCCCCCAATAGGCCAAAATATTTCAACAGTGGTTACTGATTTCAATATAACTTTTCAGCACATAACCAGATTATTGTAATTCAATATTGTCAGTTATCCTGATAACTTTGTGTGGCAGGTAGTGTTAATAAAAATTTTTTAAAAGGACGAATTGGAGTTATAGCTATTGACTTCAAACAGTTTATAATCTACTTGGGATGCTGGAAATAGAATTCATTTGGAAAACATTTAGAATATTTTTAATAGATCACTTGAAATGTCCATTTTCTTTTAGCAAGCAAGAATGTTGCTGACAGAAAAGTAGTCTTGCATAAATATTTATCTATGATCTGAACGATAAAGAATATGATATTGTAGTAGTTTGGTTCAGGTGCCCACTTGGCCAGGTGATGGTTCCTAGTTGTTCTATTGCTGTGGACTTAAATCATCAGCATGTGAATTTCATCTGTGGCTGATAATATCAGTGGTTAGCTAAGGGGAATGTCTTCTTCCAGGAGTGATGTTTAATTTAATTAGCTGGAGGCTTAAAAGGAGGTGAGAAGAGAGAGAAACAGCTCAGCTTTGCTCAGCTCAGCCCACTACAACTCAGCTCAGAGCGCAGAGCCAACACAAACCCAGACATTTGTAGGCGCATTAAGGAAATGCCCCTGGAAAGCATTTTGAACCCAGAAACCAGGAGAGAGGGCCAGTAGATGTCGCTGTCTGTCTTTCCAAATAAGCAAATTTGAAATTTAGGAAATTATAAAAGCCAATCTATCTCTGGTGTATAAAAGCCCTTTATAAAAGCCAGTCTATCTCCGGTGTGTTGTATTCTGGCAGCTGTAACAAACAAAAGCATTTCATTTAAGAGTCACATCACATATATTACTTGTCTGTTTAAAGTTATTTTTAGAAATAAATCTCTAAACAGTTAATCACAATAATCTGTAATTGTACTAAAATCACATATTTAATTAAAAGACATTAACAGCCATTTTTAAACAATGAATACATACTTAGATTTTATTCTTCACTAATTGAGTTTTAGTAAAAGTGGTACTTGTCCAAGGATCTTATGCACATTCTTTCATTAGAATATTACTTTGTGATTTATATCAGGTAGTATATATGTGATTATAACAAAAAAAATCCAACACAAATTAATTTAGGCAGGAAAGAAAAATTAATTAACTTGACACTGTAATATCTCATGGATGCAAAAGACAGAAATATACATACCTATTTCCCAAAAATATTTGGAACTAGGAACTAAGATGGCTCGATGACTTGGCACATTTTGGTTTATTTTATTATTTTTTTTTAATATTTGTTTGTTGTTTGCTTTTTCTGTTGTTTTTTTTTTTACTTTTTATTCCTTTTCTTTTAATTTTGCCTTTTTCTCTCTCTTATCCATGTAACAACAACAAATAAAATAACAACTGATATTGTTAATAATACCTTAAAGTCCCATGTATTTTCTAAACATAATACATGATAAATCAAATCAGCAAGAAAAAATAAATTAATCAATACATATATTCAAATTTCTGGTTCGATGGTGGGTCCAAAATACAGATGGATCCATATCTCCCACTTTACATTTAGGTACTAATAATTCTATTTTTTACTTATTTTGATAAATGGTATAAGGCACAAATGCAGTTTAAATTTTTCTAGAGTTATCTTATTGGTTTCAGGAATTATTTGTTGAATGTTACTTTTCTCTACAAATGCCATGCAATATTAATTTATTTTGCATACTAAAGTATCTCTCTACATTTTTTTCTTGTGCCATCTCACATTCTTTTTCCTAGAATTAGTGAATAGCTCAGAATCTGATAGAGAAAATATTGAAACTACTATGACTGTTCTCATATTAATAGGCATTTCCAAATACGTTTGGCAAAACATTATTAAGTTTCAAAAGAATAAAAATGTCCTGATATGTTGTACTTCAAAAGATAGAATTATAAATTTGTGAATTTCAATGTCATACTTACCATCTTTTTAAAATTACCAATTCATCTGTGAAAGAGTATCTCACATATGACACTATTTACTCATCTTGCCTTAACCAGCTATACTCATCTTTCTTTTAGAAATGATGTTTCTTTGGGGTAAAACCAAGTTTCTTTTCCATGACGTTCATTAAGAGTTCATTATTAATATTTTCTACTAGACAGTGATTGCTTGAAGACAAGGCCTCTGTCTAGCTAATCCTAGTACTATATGGTGACTCTAACCTAGAAGATAGTTGACACTAAATACATTTATTTTGAGCTAAACATATTTAGTAATCTGAAACAGTCTGCATTTTGTTCCTTTCCAATGAACTATGACTGCTTCCAGTGAAATTCTCCATCGACTCTTCTGAATTAGCTCTCAATACATGACTATGAATTTACCATTCAATATACTGGTTATGAATTACCAACAGTCCTTGAAGACATGATGTTTTCAGAATTTCCTTCCTGACTTTAAAGAGAAAGTGTTGCTTATTGGGCCTACTAGGATGTTAAAGAAATAAAAGCTCTTCCTCAACTAATTAAGGACTTGATGCTCTTAAGAAGTAATAAGTAATGTAGAGGGTATATAGAAATATCTCCCCCTTTCTTTTTTAACCAAGTGAAGTTAAAGAGATTTAACACTTTTATTCTGAAGTTTTGTGGGTAGAATTTTGCTTCGGTTAGCTAAAGCTGCCAGAATGCAATACACCAGAAATGGGTTGGCTAACAAAGTTATGGTTGTAAAGTCATGAATATGTCCAAATTAAGGCATCCAGGGAAAGATATCTTGACTCTGAAGACAGGCTAATGGCATCCTGTGTTCTTCTATCACATGGGAAGGCACGTGGCTGGCACTTGCCGATCCTTTGCTTGTGGGTAGCACTGCTTTAGTTTCTGATTCCAGTGGCTTTCTCTCTGAGCTTCTGTGGGTCCTTGCTTGCTCCTCCAGGGAAAGCTCTCCAAGCACTGTGTCCTGCTGGTCCACTCTTAGTGTCTCTGGGGTGTTTCTCTCTCTCTGGATTCTGCATCAGCTCTCTCCAAAGTATCTCTGGGTATTTCTTTTCTCTCTCTAACTATTTCTGGGCTGTGTCTGATTTTACTGTCTTTTTATCCTCTCATAAAAGGACTAAGCCCCACCTTAAATTGGGTGGGTCACATCTCCAGGGAAATAATCTAATCACATGGTCTTGCTCACCATAGGTTTATGCCCACAAGGACACATGAGATCGTGGCTTTTCTGGGATACACAATAGTTTCAAACCAGCACAAAATAATTTTGTTCTATGGCAGATGCTTGTAATGATCTTTGCAGATTTATTTTTGCTTCAAAACCAAAGATAATTAGGAAAATGATGCATTTGATTCTATCTTATTTATTTATATCTAGGCATTAATTACGTTCTTATCAAAGAATGAAGTCAGAGTAAATATTTTTTGAAATTTACTTAAGTTTAAATTTATTGCCTATTTTGTGATTAGGTTGTTTCTTTTAATGTTCTATTATTGCTTGAAAAAATCTATATGTCAATCTATAATACTTATTTATATTATAAATATTTGGATATTTATGTAGGTATTGATATAGTCTTATTTTTATTCATTATAGCAAATATATTTTATTTCATTTTATTTGATATGTGAAGGTTCTAGAGTGCCAGGTTAAAGTTTCCATCTAAATGTATACTTTTGTCAATTTATTCTTGCATCTCTAACAATTGTAATTTGACGCTAAATTATGCAATTTTATTCAATCTGGTTGTAAATTCATTTGAAGTTGTAATTTTATCATGATATAATTTTGATCTTTTCATTCTTTTCACATTAGACTGTACTGTGGCATTCAAATATTTAAGCTTCTTTTTGATTGATGTTTGCCTACTGTGCTGTATTATTCCTATATCCTAACTGTGTATTAGAATCACCTGGGAGTTTGAAAAAAAAGTTGGAAAGCTAAGCCCACCCCAGGCCAAGGCCAATTACATTAATGTCTTTGGGAAAGTATCCAGGAATTACATTTTATTTCCCTTTTCAGCTCCATTGATGAATCTAATATTTCTTTTTGTGAGAACCACTATCCTAATACGTGTTTGTGCTTCTTCTTTTGGGACAGTTTGCTTTAGTTGGGGTTATTTTATGCAGAATGTAATTGTTTTCAGAACTTATTGTAAGGGATTTTATATTTTTCTGTGGCAGTAATGCTAATAAGTTTGAACTTAATCATTTTTCAAACTTCATTTTTTAATGACTTCTTGGTTTTTCTCAAAAATAACTTTTCCATCTATTCTTTCATATTTTTAAGAGAGCAAAGCAGTTGTCCTAAAAGTCTGTATATGTAATCATCTGGGGATCTTGTTAAATTAATTTGACTGGGTCCTAATGATAGAAAGTAGGTTTCAGCAGATCTCAGAGGGACCCAGGCCAGTCTCTGTAGTGATTCCGATGTAGATGGTTTTCAGATCTAAACTGACAAAACTTGGTGGAGGGGATATCTCCTCTTCTCTCAATTAATCAGAAACCAGACCGTCGAACATTTAGTTCTGCAGTAGAAATCCCAATGGAAAGGAGTTCCTGCTGTCCAGAGAGTTGCTTCATCCACTTTTAGCTTCTCTGTTTCATCTCAATTGCCTCCACTTGAATATCTGTAAGTTTAGGATGACGAATGATCTCTTTGACGCCCTCTATCAAGTTGTTTCAGAAAAAGCTTGAAACAGTTTGAACAATCAACTAATTTAGTAACTGCTTTAAGAAAAGAACAATGATGAAATGCAAACAGACAGCATGAAACCAGGAGGGCTATTGTGTTTCCTATATACGTTTCTCAATGCATTCTTGGCAACTTGCTCCTCTGACCCTGGCACACAGTGACTCTGAATATGTCATCTTGCATGCATTTAGGCCACATCCTCTCCCGCATGCTTTTGGGTGTCTTTCACCTTGGAGTGAGGTTTCTAGCACAGTGACCTCCACGGTACGTGAATAAGAAAACGTGTTACTACGGGAGGGGTGCATGACCCTGGAGTAAACCCGTTGCCAGCGGCGTTTCCTTCCAACATCTCACTACTTTTAATAAAACTTCCCTGTTCATACTGATAACCTTCTAGAAAGACGTGTGTAGTGATTTTAATCAAAATTGAATCTCATTAGTGTCTTATTGAACTAAAAAAAAAATGCTCGGATTTTAACTTAAATACATGTTACAGTCTTCAATTGCTTCATCACAAAACAGAAAATACACTGTCTTCACCTTTTCTCTAGGCTATCAACAGATATAGTGAGAAATATATGCTTAGTTCTATCATGCAAAATCAGCTTCCTCATTTTTTTATGGAAACGCACAAATTTCTGATTATTTTCTGATTTATTCTAAGATACTTATGTTCATACATTTTAACTAAATTGTGATTTTTTTAAAAATTTAAATGCTTTTAAAATAAAAATAGTACTTAGAATGGCTTTGAAGATAAAAGGAACTGTTGATACTAGCTGCTAATTTTCAAAAGAAAATGTGATTAAATTAAGTCCTTGATGAAAGTGGATGCCAGAAGGATATTGATTTTTGTCTGCTAATTATGCCTAGCACAAGCACAGAGAGTTCAAGAATGTTTCCCTTTGTTTTAAAATATATATATATATATATATAATAGGATATATCATGAAGTATAGTTGTTGCTGAATAACATTTATAACTGTCAAAAATGCAATTGCTATATCAAAGAATGGAGAAATGTTAATTTGTCATAACTGATATTGAAATTAATCTGTTTTAATTCCTTATTTTCGGGGACCAGTTTTACTATTATAACTTGAAACGGCTCTTTTTTTCCCTTTCTTTTAAGAAATAGGTTTAAAGATGGCAGTGCTCTTGCTATGAATATAAAATATTATTTTAAAATAAAATGGCTGGCAAAGGCGCCAATAAATGAATTCCCTCATTTTTCACACCTAGTTACATTTGCCTATAGTAATAAAGGGTTAGTTTTTTTTTTTCCCAAGTAAACAGACTCATAATTATGAAAATTGAATAAAAAGAGTTTTAACATATTCTGCAGGTCCAGCATCATTGATGTGCTACAGAACAGTTTTATTGTGGAGGCGACCATCATAGCTGGCATTGTGAGCAAATGTGCAATGACACTGCGGCATGAAGTTAAAGAAAATACGCTGCATTTAATGAGTCAAATTTGAGTTTGGCTAAGTCTAACAATATAAAACGTAACAGAAACAAAATCAAATTAGTCTTCCTGTTTCCAAAGAAAACGAAAAAAAAAAAAACATCATCAGGAAATTCAGAATGAAGAAGACGGGATTTAGAAAGAAAATCAGGAGGACACATTGGAATATACATAGATATTAAGTTCAACATTTATTTTTACAAAGGAGGTTAATTGATAATGCTGCCCAAAACATCTTTTTCGGTTTGGATTGTAGAAATAGGAATAGGTCTCAGCCAGGAATGAGACAATGACCTTCCAGGTGCAATGGGGAGAAATACGCAGCAGAATTAGGGTGGGCTGACTGAATCTGGTCTTCTGGGGTAAGATCTGATAGGGTCGTTAGGAGAGAACACTCCACCGGCATCAAGTTTATCACGTGAACCCCTGGTTACTTGCATCAACCCCTTTATTTTTCCTATGCACCCTGGTCAGCCTATTGACAAGCAGATGCCATAGCCCATTTCATGCCCCATAAGTGGCCATAGAAACGGTTCCCATTTCTTCACATTTACTCAAAGATTAATAAAAATTAAAGACATTGCTGTGCTTCTCCTATTTAATTTTCTTTTATAAACTTGATCTTGACTGGACTGTCTAGATTGAACAATTCCCTCATCTAATGCTTACAGATGGTTCCCTGGCCATCATTTAAATAGTTGCAGCAGCTCAAATGAGGTAAAAAGGGGTGATTACAATTGGAAAGCAGTCTTATGTCCATTCTGTTATTTTGAGATCTGTCACTTTTTATAGTATTTCACCAAGACATCTGAAGTCTTTGACTGCCCACTGCTTTCTGCTAAAATACGATTGCCATTACATTCATGATTCAATGTCAAATTTTGAGATCTTGACTTTCAGGATTCTCAGAGGAAGCAACAATAAAAATGACATAATTTGTCTCAATTTGCATCTATGTCATCTATGTGAGAGATCTGTTATTCTAGCAGTCTACCCCAATCCATCTGTAATTTGGTCATTCCATGCACTTGTCTGTCTCCTTTATTCTGCTCCCTTGTCCTAATAAATGTTGACTGAGATTTAAATTCCTATGGGCATAGCGCAGAGACATAGCTCTCTTGGTGCCCTTGGGAAAAGCAACAGCATTTAATTTCCTTTGCCATCACGCACACACTGACTTCCCCATTCAAGGTATAAGCCCATCATTTCCACACCTTCACAGATAGTCCTTATTGGCGTACTCAGCTCCATTTCACCCTCCTGCTGTGTCAGGTACAGCAGCCACTCGGTCAGACACTGCAACTTGGCCCTGCCATTACCATAGTCTCTTGGAGTCACCAGAATTTGAAATTTTGCAACAACAGTTACCTCGTGAAACACCAACAGGGTGGTGAGAACACTGAGCTAACAGTACTGGGCCTGTTAACAAACTGTATGAACAGACAGAACTATCCATGCAACTCTGCTACTTGTTTGTTGGCATCTAGCCTGCAGCATTCAGCCACTTCCACCTCAGGCTTCCTGTCCCTAGAGGACAGACTCTTCTCCGGTGGTCATAGGGGCTCAGCTCTGCCTCCACACCACTAGTCTGGCACCTATTGCAAACCCTGGGTTTTCTCTCAAGCCACCTAGCTTGATTTCTCTTTTTGCTTCTCCTCAGAACTGGCCAGCTCTCTCTTGACCTGCTTCCTTACTGCTCTTAGCATTTTGTCCCGCATTGGCTTCCCAGTGAGAGCTGCCCTAAGTGTTGCATATCAATAACAGCCCATTCTCCACTCCCTATCCCTTTTCTTCTCTATAGTTTTGTAAACACATTTGTTACTGAATGTATAATTTACTTATTTATTTTGTTCATCATTTGATTTGTCTTCCCCCTACTGGAATGTCAATTCTGAAAGGGCAGATATTGTTGTCTGTTTTCTTTATTGCCAGTTTCCCCTCAACCAGAAAAGAGACAGGCACCTAGCAGAATTCAAAAATTACTTGGTCAATAAACAAATTGAAAGTAACAGCTCCACAATGCTTCTCACTTGACAGTTTCTGGGTCATATCTCCTTTCTTCTCTACCTTACAAATAAACCTCAAAGGAACTCTTGCCAACCAGCAAACTATAGCAAATGTTTTAGGCCAGAACTAAAATAGGATGTAAGGTTGGCAATAAGAATGACTCATACTAAAGCCTGTGGTACTTTTATTTATTATTGAATACAGAGAAACATGAAAAAGATTTAAGTGATGACTGCAGCTACTAAATGCATTCCAGCAATACACATAAGCACAGCCAAGGCTGTCCAGAGAAGGACTGCCCAGAGGTGCTGCTGGTTTTTATACCAGGCTCTGTCTGCAGTCAGGGCATCTTACTTCTCCATTTTGCCATGATGCAGTTGCATACCTCAATTACCTATATACACCAGTATCGCTGGGCTTGAAGCAGGGCAGATAATAGCTTACTAAAATTACCTAAAAGGAAACTACTGTATATCTGCATATTCTGAGTATTTACTCTGATATAAAATGGAGCAAATAGAGATGATAGATAGAATATGACATAAATTTGATAGTGCTAGATAAGGTAATAGAAAGTTTATTATTATTTTTTTCAATAATAATGATAATGGTCAAGCCATTTACCATTATTCCTGGAGTGCTTGGTAATACAAATCTGGGGAAATATACAACAAATCATAAATTAAGTAGATAGTTTCTTCAATTTCAATACATGGTGAAAAAATGAATGCAACAATCAATTTCCATATTCTGGAAGCACCTAAAATCAAATCCAGAACTAAATCAATTACAATATTATTAATTTACTTTATAATTATGAGTAATTTATTATATTTCAAGGTGGGAGGCCTATTTATTCTAAAAACACTATTTCTTCCAAATTTAAATATAAATGACAACTGCATAAACATATAACAGAATAGTAGCGCAACACTGTAACTGAATTCCATCGTTATTTTTTTAAATGACAAAATATTTCAGTGATTCATCTCATACATCGACAAGCAAAGGTGTACACATAATTTTATTAAAAGAAATAAGGAAGCCAGATTTTTTAGGCTATAGTTAAGGCAAATTAAAAGTTAAGTTAATAAAACAAACCATGTCATTGTGAATTTATTCAGAGTCTTCAGAAAATAAAAATAAATGTATACACATACATAGAATGAATGATGCAAAAATTATCATATACAAGCCAGTGGCGCATTGCAGGGCATTATTTTAACATTTTTTTCCAGAATGATATTCAGCTAATTACAAAACTATCAATTTAAATGTTTACTTCTAGACATACACAAACATAAATTCAAGATGAAACTTCAATATCAAAAAAATACGTAATAGATAAATATTTAAGTGAATCCTTAAAAATTCATGTAAGGGAGGATTTTAGAAATAAAGTTAATGAAATGGTATTACTTCTACTTCTGGTTATGCCTGAGGAGCTTGTATTAAGGCAATCTTCCTAAGAGAACAATGATAAAATAAATCATGTATTAAAACAGCAAAAATCCATGACATGTTGTTTTTAGACATTGAAAAGCCACCATGTGAATGGAAAAGATGCCAGTGAAAGGAAAGGGGCAAAATCATGCCCCTAGGCTATATTTCACTTGAGGCATTTAATGATTTAGATGCATGAGAGTAAGAACCCAAACAGGAATCAACTTGGTGTTTCCATTGTATCAAAGAGTCACAAGGTTAGAATTTGCGGCTACATCAACAGTAAAGAATGAAGAGATTAAAATCCTGTGGGAAGAAGAGCTGCAGAGGGATGCAGCTGAAATCCGGTGCCACGTTTCCTCTTTGAGGCAGTGACTAATTTCTAAACTGAGCCTGCCGAGAGGCCAGCCAGCTGCGCAGCGGCCTTCAGAGAGGAGACTGGGAAACTGAGCAGCTGTAAGGGGGTGAGGCGGCAGACACAGCACTCAGGGTCTGTTAAACAGAGGCAGCCATAACAGGTTTTGGGATAAGACCCCCGAATGACTCCATCCTCTAAGGAAGGGAAAACCAGAATAGAACAGGTTTTAGAAAGACTGAAACCAAACATCAAATTAACTCCATAAAATGACTGGATAAAGTGACATTTGCTTTGTCAAACTGACTGCCGGAAGAACAAATGTCGGGAAGAATGTGACTTCGTCCAGAGACTCGCTGCAATGTTCTTACTCAACTGCCAGCATTGACCGAAATTACCAAGCAGGTTAGGAGATAACACTAAATAATGGAAAACCAAATGAGAAAAACAAATAAAAAACATACCAGAAATGACACTGAGTGGGCACACTGGAGGTTCCAGAGATGGATATTTAGATACCTAACTAATACATTCAAAATTATAGATGACAAGATTAAAAAAGGCTACTAGAATTAAAATATACATATATAAATATAATCAAATAGATTTTTATAAAACATGAACTGCACAATACTTCAGATGACGCAAACACATTAAAGGAAAAATTTCTCACATTAAGATCTTTGGTTTTTTGGGAGGTAGATAAGTGTGATTAATATTGGACATTGTTTATGCACACTAAAATGGTGCACACAAAATAGATACACATAAAGTATGTAATATGCAAACCAAGAAGAGGAAAATGAGAATGAAATACAATTTTTTAAAAAAATTACACTAGGGCTGCCGTAGCTCAGCAGGCAGGGCTCCGGCCTGCCATACTAGAGGTCTGGAGTTCGATTCCTGGTGCCTCCTGCCCATATGCAAATTTAAAAAAATAATAAATAATTAAAAAATTACACTAAAAGAAGTCATTTAAGAGTGAAGGGAGGAGGTGTCAAATATTTCTAATGTACAAATAACAGAAATCATAATAATATAAATGGACTAAATATTTTAGACAAGTTATGAAGCATATTAAAAAATCTGTTTGCATGAGAAACACCTAAAACATATGGAAGCAAAAATGATGGGAATAGAAAAGATGTTCTAGACAATTTTTAATTAAAAAAATAAAAAAAACCTTGGATATTTTATACATGTCAGCCATTGTAAATGGGAAGGAAGAAATCATTAGACGGGCTAACATTTCATTACATAATTCAAGGTATTTTAATCACCAGGATGATAACTATCTTAAACGTGTATAAATCATAAAGCCAGCAATATGATTAGATCCTAAACAAGGAGAGAACTGGCCCGGGGCCTGCACTTCTGAGGACCCGTCTGGTCTTTCTCTACCAATGTATTTTCTCTATTGGAGGAGGAGTCCACGGGGCCAGGAGATTTTGTCCAAACAGAATTCATGTCCACATCTAAGACTGCTCTTACAGGAAAGGAGGACTTCTCCACCAGTCCAAGCCTCTGCAGGTCACACCGTAGCGAAGGTGGGAACTGCGGTGTGAGTGAACCTGTGCTGTGTCCATGATCTGGATGGAGGCTTAGCAGAGACAGGGAGCTAACGGTGCAAAGAGGAAGACGGGGCTCAGTCTGGAGGATAAGATAAGGCCCTCCCTACCCTGTCTCTTTCCTGTAAGAAGTTGCAAGGAATCCAACAATCATAAATCTGTCTTTGGCCTTTCCGGTCGTTTTTAAGAATATAATAACTGTCAAGACATAAGGATAAAAAACATACAATATAACAATTTGTTAGTTAAATTCAGAAATTTTTACCATTTAAATATAGCATATGCCCATTTCACCCAGAATCTACAAATATCAGCAACAGTCCCGGGAAGAATATGCCCTCAAGTTTTGCAATGCAAAAGTTAACAAAAATATATGGAGAAATGAACAAATAGTATGAAATTTAGTGTACTTTCCTGAGTGACTGATCAACTAAATACGAAAATCATTAAGAATAAAACTTGTTGGAGAACAAAATTAGCTGGCATGTTCTAAGGGACAAATTATAGAGTGCTGCACCAAATACTTGTGAAATGAGCACGGAATAGATTTAAAAACATATGTATTGGGTGCACGAGTGGTTCAGTGGTAGAATGCCCACCTTCATGCAGGAGACCTGGGTTCGATTCCTGGACCATGCATCTAAAAATATATATATACATATATATATATATATATAAATAAGTCTTAATATCAATTTATATTCAATTTACCATATTGCAATTAAATTTTAAGTCAGTATAAACCAATAATGATGACGTGAAATATATTTTAAATTTAAAATATTATAAAATCATATATCTCAGTCAAGAAAGTATAATGGGATTAAGAAAATATTTACAATGAAAATCTCCATAAATACATGGCAAAAGTTTGGATTGTGGCTAAAGTGGTAATTGAATACACACACATACACACATACATATACACATACACATATGTATACTCATGCATATATATACCTGTATTTATATGCATGTGTATATGTATGTATGTATATATATTAAATACTTATTTTGAAAGTAAGAATGGCTGACATTTAATAAGCCAAGCTTTCATTTTTAAGAAGTTATGAAAAGAATAGCAGAATAAAGAAACTAGAAGAAAGAACAATTAATAGATAAGTACAAATGTGGTCTTTTGGAAACCTTAAAATATTGGTACATTTTTAGTAAAGAAGAAATTATAAATAAACCACATAAGGAATAAGTAAGTATATTATATTGTATCTTCATAATTGAATATACTACGGCACTGAAAAAATGTATTATCTGTAGGTGCATGAATTATCATAGGTGACTATCAAATATGTCATATGTAACTGGAAAACAAAATTAAGAAGGTCCTTACATAAACAGAAATTCCACTTTTTGAACTTCATAAACTTAAACAACGTTGTTGTTATTTTTTTAAAAGACAAAATTATAAAAAAAGCAATATGCATATAGAATAAAGCTATAAAGTGAAATTGAGGATCACAGTCGCCTAGGAATGCAGAAAGAAGAATATGATTATGGTATACATTGGCTCTCTAAGTTTAATTTATTATTCTATTTCTTATTTGCTAGTGTCTATACAAGTGTCTTCTTTATAACTATTCTTTAAACCATATATACATTTTATAACATGTTTAGCATGTGTGATATACTCTACAATAAGACTAAATTAAAGGAAGAAAAAAATTAGAAAACAAGTATGTAGATTACAAAATAAAAAGAGTAGAATAAAATAAATAACAGGAAAATAATTGAGTTACTTCATGCTCTTTCAGGGAAAATAATTTGGATTGAGTACAATGAGGTAATAATAGATAATTAAAAATAGGTAATTAAAATGTAGTGTAACTTTTGAACAAACAAAAACGTGGTATTATTGGATTTTTCTTCTTGTTATTTGGACTTTTTAAAATTTAGGATCAAAATAGGGCATCCTCTATGTATATGTTCTTAGGATCTAAAAAATAGTTAGGTGTGGAATTTGTTTGATTTGCCCTGGGGTCTGCTTATAAAATACTTTGCCAATTTTTTAATCATGCCAGTATCTGTGCCAGTAATGTTTTACCAGCTATACTGAACTAATAATGTGGTTTCCTAAAATGCCTACCTTTGAAATAATTATGACCTTTAAACACATAAAAGATATGTATGATTGGCAAATATTCTCTCTAAATCACTAAAAAAGAACTTGGCAAATTATTCTCAAAATCATTTCACTAGTTCTAGTCCATTGTCATTCAGACCACAGCAAACTTGCTGTTATAATTCTGAGTGCAAATTTTATTTTTGGATATGCATACCACTAAATTTATTCAAGGCATAATATGGCTAAATACAGAAACATATTCTGTATTTAGTCAAATCTATTTCTGGTAACTAAAATATTATAAAATATCTCCCTTTATTGTTTTTGGAAGAAAAACCATAATCCTTCTAAAAGGAAATGTAAGAAGTCATTGTAACTGTGATGGATTAGTTTATTTTATCACAGTCAATTATCATAATTGTTTTTTCTTAGGAGGCATGGAACAAATTCTATAAACAAAGCAGCGTGGAATGCTGCTAGTGTAGGCACCATGGACCTACAATTGAGCAAACATGCACACACTCGACAATCACTGTAACACAATTAAGCAATTGTGGAATCACAATGGCTTCATGACATCTACAGTCTTAATAATTCAAACAGCAAGAGTTTTTTCTTTTTAATACAAGAAGAACAAGATCATATAGACAAACTAACAAGCATTTTTTGTTCGTTTTAATCCTTGGGGCATTTTTGTGTGATTTATGTTCAACTTCAGTGAAGAAATATTTTAAAATCCATTGTATTGCATCACGTGACAAATTATTATGCAATATTTTGAAAATTTTGTCATTCAAAAGCTATCCAAAGTTTTTAAGCATGAAAAAATATGAAATCATACAAATCATATCACCCATGTTGAGATACAGAAATAATTTGATGGTCAAGTTATCATTGATTATTTCTTTCATATGTTGTAGTTACTTTTACTTTGTTGATTACGTTTTTGTCCTCCTAAGAATTTTTTTTTCATTTTTACTTTAAAACTGTGAAGAAAAGGCTCCATAACCAATGCATGATTTTATTATTTTTTAAATACCAAACACAAAGTTGAGCCATTTAAACAAGAAAACTGACCCCATAGAATTTTATTAGTAGAAATTCTATCAATACACATTTTGTTTACTGGTAAGGTGACAGAAATAATGCAGTGATTTGGTCAAATAGCCATTTTACTCTAATAATTGTTTATACAACTATGTAAATGTTTATCAGTAAAGTTTACATAGTTGGTCAAGAAATATTAAAATAGTAATAGCTGTAATGAAATTTCTGTCTTATGTAAAAAAGTTTTTCCAAAACAGGAGAAACACAAAATGGTGGTCAAATTTCATTGCAGCCTATAAAGCAGAAACATGTCAGAAAGACTGGATTCCAATTTTCTCACTCTCTTATCTCTGGTTTTCCATTCTTTCAGCTCCATAATGATAATTAGACAAATTAATTGAAGTCTAATACCCCTTCCAGATATTTTTTTAATTTATATTATAAAAATACAAAAATGACTCTTTTCACTAAATCATATTTTCCCTGTTATTCAACTCTTACCTCAAAGGTGCATTTTTCTATATCATTACCATCTGTGACCTCATAAATTACAGCACTCATGGGCCCACACTTTCCCTAAAATAGAGAAATGTCTCCTAATATCTGAATGTGTTCATTAATGTGAGAACTTGTGAAAAATCATCTCCATTCCAGAATGATAATGACTTCTTGATATAATTCTTACATAAAAGCCACATAAAGATTCCTTAGTACATTGTGTATTCAATTTCTAGACACAGATAAGAGAAAAACATAGGTGAAAGAGGAATGAACCATGATTAATGATATGCTTTAAAATCCGAGGTTTAAAATGTGGTTTTGATAAGCATTTTAAAAAATATTTTATACTTCTCACTTCCCTGTCTTTTTTACTTCTCCTATTTGAGTACTTAGAGAAGATTCACACTGACGTCCAAACCTCCTACTCTGTAGTTTGCATTTATCAACATCATAAAGCGTGAGGCCCCAATCTTCTCCTAGCACTGAACCTAAAGCGTCACATTTATTATTTTATTTTAGGTGTTCTAAATGTTTCATTCCATACAGTTCTGTATGTTTGCTATATTTGCACTGTGCTACACTCCAGTTGATAAATTTGGATTCATGAATAGAATAATGTACATCACTCTCTGGCTGTATTATATTGTCAGTTGTGTGAAAAAGTTTTTACTAAAGATACTTTGTTAGAAAGCCCATGTACTATTTCATATGAACTACACTGACACAAGTTAATATCTGTTTTGTAGTTACACATTTTAGGGCAAGGATACACAACCCTTTTCTGTAAAAGCCCAGATAGTAACTATTTTAGGTTTTGTAAGGACAATCAGCTTCTGTCATAATTACTCAACTCTGCCATTGTAGCAAAAAAGTAGCCACAGACAATATGTTAAAAAAATGAGCATGATGATATTCCAATAAAACTTGAACACTGAATATCATGAATTTATTACATTTCATGAAATGTTATTCTTCTTTGGATTCATTTCCTCCATTTAAATTTCTAAAAAAAAATATTTGTTTAGCTTCCTATACTACTCCAAACAGAGACCATGAAATGGTTCAGGTTAAGCAATGGGGATGTATTAGCTTACAGTTAAGAGTCTGAGAAATTGTCCAAGTCAAACCATCATCAAGGCAGTGCTTTCTTTCCAAAGACTGAATACTGGCAATCCTTGGCTCCTCTGCCACATGGAGAGGCACATGGTGGCTTCTGCTTGTCTCTCACTTCTCTTCTGGGTTTCCTTGATTTCTGTTTCTTGCTTCGGTTGCACTCTGGTGCCCTTTCTCTCTCTCTCTCTCTCCACCATTTATAAAGACCTGCAGTCAGAGGAGGAAGGGTCACTCTGAAGAAGGTGGATCACACCTTAACTGAAGTAAGCTCATCAAAAGGTCCTACCAACAACGGGTCCACATCCACAGGAATGGATTCCATTAAAGAGCAGCTTCAACAAACACCACATTCTTACCTGTGGGCTGTTTAAACATAGGTGACAGGTCAGACCTAGCCTGTGGATTGTAGTTGGCTGACCCCTGATTTAAAGCAAAATAGAATATGATGAGTAAAAATTCATGCAAATGCTCTTAGACAAAATGAAAGACTAATTTGCTATGAATATAAACATATATATTTACAACGCAGCAATGGTCTCATCATTGACTAGACCATCCCTACTTCAAATATGCCACCATTGAAACACTATAAAAACCACTGTAAAAATACTTCAAGAAACAATATGCTGTCCAGTTTCACCCTTAGTCTGTAATCTTCTGATTTATACAAAGGAACTGAAAGTACTTTGGAAGATGCTTATCATTTTCCTGTCCTGTTGACCTTGTGCTCATATGTGTGTGCGCATGTGTGTTTCGAATTAGTTAAGTTGTATTTTCAGTTTGGGTTTGGGTGATGGTGTGATACAATGGGAAACTGAGGCCATAATGCACGTGAAAAGACAGCTTTTTGCTCAGAGGTCTCGGAGAGGGAAGGGTGCCATGAAGGTCAACGGGAAGCACAATCGGCTCTGGTGGCACAACGAGGAGGTGGGGAGCACACAAGCAGAGTGAGAAGGCCCCATGGGCTTATGACTTTAGTGTGGTGTAGGCATGGAAGTTGTTAGATCTTCAGCAAGAATCAAAGATTGGTTAGCTTAAAGCAAATGCGCCAGAAAAGGGAAAGTGATTGGAGGTCTTAGGGCAGTTAGCATATGTGGGGACAACTGTGGGTTCTGGGTGAGGCGTGCCTGTGGTGGTGGGGAGGGGGAGTCTCGTCTCCATGGGTGGAAAACTTTATTTAGGTCAAATGCCGGTGCTGAGGTAAGCGGATTGGCCAAAGTAAGATGGACGCCAAGGTAGTACACAAAACATTTTGGTAGTTATGATAATGCGTCTGCTTTCACAAATACACACCTGTATTGAACATTTGTTTACCTTTTTATGGTGAGAACCTTTTTTTAAAAAAATATTGCATATATAACATCCTAATTGCTAAATCACCAGAAAGATTACTGAAGTCACTGGTTTTGCCATCATGTGTTCTTTGAAAGATTCATAGTGCTATTATTTAAACTTTGTTTTTCAGCCACTATACTTGTATTAAATTATGTATGGTTTATAAAAAAGGCAATTTCTATCAATATATGTCATAACACTTTTCATAGCTTATGAAAAATACTGAATGAATTTATAATCATGCTAACTTGAAAATCACTGTGCTCCATGGCTTTGGGTGACAATTCTTCATGGTATTTCTTCATGTCCTGTAGCCTCAGCTTTTATTCCAGGGTCTTTCCAAGAATGATAGGAAATAATCTTGAAAGACAGACATTATTTTTCCTTCTGTGACAGAGAGCAGATTTAGTTCCTGACCAAGATAACAATATAATCTCTCCCTCCAAAGAAAAGCTTGGACAAGTGTGCGAGCAGCTTTCTTTAAAGAACAAAAAAAAGTTTCCTGAACCTGCATTTCCTCAGCTGTGACACAAAACCACTGTGAGCGCCGGATCTGCTCGGATATCTCGGCTTCGTCTCCACGGAGCTTCCAGACAAACGGAAACCGACGGGAACACGGAACTCATGATGCCGTCGGTGCTGTGAGGAACGAAGGTCTGTATCTCACCGAAGTCCTGTTTGTCCAGCCAGCCTCTTTGAAACTGTGGCAAACTAATGCGCTAAATTTAAAGTCTGGCAGAACCGCAGAGACTTCGCAGTCCTTACCCTTTTAGCTTCATCCAGATTTAGATGATCTTTTGCCTGAAAACCAACTCTGGCTCAAAATATTTGGCAAGTACTTAATCTTAGTAGACTCTGGGGTATCTTATTCATGACCATTTCAATAAGGATGCTATTTGCTAATTTTCTAATTACAAATCTATATTTTATTTCATTCAATTCTAAATATTTTGAATATTTTATACATAATTATTTCTAGAACAAAATTCCCATTAAAACTGGTAACAGGTTTTAGGATATTTCCTGAGAAATTCGTTGTGTGCTCATGAAAAAGTGTATATTTCTGACAGAAATGCAGTATTATTCACCTCATGCAGACACGTCTCTGAATCTTGACCCTCAATATATAAACAATGATTGAGATGATGTGCATAAATACTGTTTGCTGCAATGAGGCTTTGTGTTTTTATTTGACTTATTTGTGGGTAAACAAATTGCCCAATCTGGAAAGATACCTAGAAATAGTTACATATATAAAATGCACAGTCCTTTAAAAATATATAAACTTATAGTTTCCCTTAGAAATTTAAATAATTTCAATTTCATAAATATACTTTTCCTCATTTACATTATTTCTATTTATTGATTTGTACTTTTTTCAATGTTTCGGAGCTGATCGTTATTAATAGAACATGGGTAGATTTCAAGCAGAAATACATAAACAAATCTGCTCTGATGTCTTTTTACAGCTGTATAGGTGAGTGGTCACCTTTGAGAAGACAGAGGGCTCCATTGTGTGGATGACACCGGGCTGCTTACATGCTGATACTACTCCTGAGTACTGGGTCCCATAAAGTGTGATGTATAAATAAAAATACATATATATATATATATATATATATATACATATATATATATACACAAATAAAAATATATACAATATGTATGTTTATGAGAACAATAAATGCTACACTTCTTGCTTGCATTTCACTCCCAAATATTTGCTCGAAAATAAACAATAAATTCCAAATTTATCATACATTTGTAATATTAAAAATTTAGTTGCTCTTAGTTGCAACAAATTAAGTAGAAATAAGTGATGAATTAACATAATTGCTTAGTGATCAATAATTCTGTTTCATTTCTAGTAGCAGTTGTTTACATAATATATTTTCATCTATATTAACTATTTACTTTAATTCAATAAGGACTGTCTTGGTCAATTTTTTCAATGACTTATTTTGTATTATTACTGACCTGTCCTCAATGCTGATAAATTGGTCATTTTGTCTAGACTAGAGAGCTTCTTATACTCAATTAAATATCCTATCTTATATTTTATTTTTCAAAGGAATAAACCTTTAAAGGATCGTAAGTCATTTAATGATTTTACTATTATTTCTAAGATATATATTTTCTGCCACATTTTTTTAATTAGAGAAATTGTAGGGTTGTAGAAAAAATCATGCAAAGAATGGGTTTTCAAATACCTCTCTCTATTATTAACACTTTGAATTAGTGTGGTACCTATTTTACAATTGATAAAAGAATATTATTATTGTATGACTTACTATAGTCCATGCCTTACATTAGGGTGTATTTTTCTCCATATACCACCCTATTATTAACGCCATGCATCAGTGTGGTACATATCTTATAATTCATGAAAAGAACATTTTAAAAATGGTACTATTTATCTGTAGTCCATTGTTTACAACACGGTTCGCTGTGTTGTAAAGTTCTAAGTTTTATCATTTAATGTTTATTCTACCAACATATATATGACTTAAAATTTCCCATTTAACCTCATTTACATATTCAGTTCACTGTTGTTAATTATACTCACAATATTGCGCTTCCATCACCACTATCCATTTCCAAAAATTTACAATCAACCCAAATAGAAACTCTACAAGTAAAGCATTGATTCCCCATTCCCTACTTCCAACACAGTGCAGGTAACTTGTTAGCTGATTTGAATCTGTTATGTTCTCTTACTCCAGCCCTGTGAGTCCAGACCTATTTTTGAGTGGGGCCTTTTGATTAGGTTGTTTCAATGGAAATGTTATGCAGCCCATTCAACATGGGTCTGAATCCTCTTGCTGGTGTCCAATAAGAGAGCTCATGGAGAGAGAGAGAGAAAAAAAGAAACACCCCAGGAGAAGCCAGAAGAACCCACAGGAGCTGAGAGACCAATTTTGAAGCCAGAATCCAGGAGAGAAGGACAAGCAGACTTCACAACATGCTTTCCCATGTGACAGAGGAATTTCTGATGCCTGCAGTCTTTCCTCAGAGAAGGTATTTCCCTCTTGATACCTTAATTCAGGTATTTTCAAGGACTTAGAACCGTAAACTTGTAATCTAATAAATTCTCTTTGTAAAAGCCAATCCTTTTCTGGTATGTTACATTCCAATAGCTTTAGTAAACTGAAACATATAATCTATATTCTAACTCTATGAGTTTTCTTTTTATAATATTTCACATCAGTGAGATAATACAATAATTATCCTTTTGTGTCTGACTTATTTTCTTCAACCTGATGTCTTCAAGGTTCAACCATGTTATTGCATGAACGAGAAATTTCATTCCTCTTTAATGCTGAATAATATTCCATTGTATGTATATTCCAACTTTTACTTATCCATTCAAATGTTGATGTGTACTTGGGTTGCTTCCATCTTTTTGCAATTGTGAATGATATCACTAGGAACATCAGTGTGCAAATATCTGTTTGAACCCTTGCTTTCAATAATTTTGAGTATATTCCTAATAGAGGAATAGCTAGGACATATGGTAATTCTTTACTTGGCTTTCTGAGAAACTGTCAAATTGTCTTCCACAGTGGCTGTACCATTTTACATTCCCACCAGCAATGATTGAGTGTTCTTATGTCTTTACATCTTCTCCAATACTTGTTAGCTCTCCTATTTTTTTCCAATGTAACCATTCTAATGGGCATGAAATAGTATCTTATGATGGTTTTGATTTACATTCCTCCAGTAGCTAATAATATTGAGCATAATTTCACGTGCTTTTAGATATCTATACATTTTCTTTGAAGAAATGTTCATTTCAGTCTTTGGACCATTTTTTAATTGTTTTTTATTTTATTTTTATTTAGAGTTGTTGGATTTCTATATATATTCTGAACATTAGAACTTGATTGGATATGTGGTTTTCAAATATTTTCTCCCATTGGGTAGGTTGTCTTTTTACTTTCATAATAAGGTCCATCAAGGCACAAAAGTTCCTAATTTGTTTTTCCTTTTGTTGCTTGGGCTTTCTACGTAAAGTCTAATAAATCACTGCTTAGCACAATATCTTGAAGATACTTCCCTACATTTTCTTATAGGAATTTTATAGTTCTGGTTCTTATATTCAGGTCTTTGGTACATTTTGAGTTAATTGTTATATATGATGTAAGAAAATCTCCTCCTTCTTTCTTTTGTATCTGGACATTCAGTTTCCAAGCACATTTGTTAAAAAGACTATTCTTTTACAATTCAGTGGACTTGACAACATTGTCAAAATCAACTAGCCATATAACTGAGGGTCTATTTCTGAAGTATCAATTCTATTTCATTACTCAATGTATTTATCTTCATGCCAGTACCATACTGTAGGTGATGAATCACTTCTCTCTTGCTGCTGTCATAATTCTCTCTTTACCTTTGGCTGTTGTCATTCTGATTAGTATCCCTCTAAGAATGGGTGTATTGAAGTTATTCTGTTTGGAGTATGTTCATATGCTAAAAAGCCTGGACAGAGTCTCAATTTCATAAACCTGGAAGGGATTGCTTTGTGTGGTATTGGAGTGATGGGTTTCCCTCATCTTCTGCTCCTCACCGTCTTGCCTTGTGTTGTCCTTCTGGAATTTTAATGTCAGAATCATCCCATGCTAGCTTACTGACATCCCCATACACTATTATAAATGGAGTAAATAAGATTTTGTTAAATATATTGTTCAGAAGAGGTGTAACATCAAATTCCGACTCTATGCATTATCGAAATATGGACAATAATTTTAGAAATGTAGTCAACTACAGGAGAAAACATGGAGAGATATGGTTGTATGTGCATCCTTAATGCTCTGGGGTTAAAAGTCCTTGGGGCTGTTCTTGCTTTGGCAGCACATATACTAAAATTGGGACGATACAGAGAAGATTAGCATGACCCCTGCGCAAGGATGACGTGCGAATTGGTGAAGCGTTCCATATTAAACAAAAAAAAAGTCCTTGGGGTCATCTTTGCTAGGCAATTCAGGATATATCCAATTTTTAGAAGATACTGTACTAATTTAGCATATATTGCATATCAGACCAAACTTGATTTGGAGTTTCCATCATCAACCCAATCAATATTTAGTTACAGGAATGTGTAAATATTCATTCAAACTCTTATAAAGATGAAAAAGCCTAATTTCTTTTCACATCAGATTTTATCCCTAAATGAATATACTACTAAGAAAAACACCTGGATTTTGGAGGGTTTTGGATCTCAGTACTGTGGATAAGGAATTTTAGGCAGAATAGTTTTGCTGCTTATGGTAGGAAATGGAATATTCATATTGGTGTACTATTTTAAATTTCTTCAGTCATATGTTTGTCATTAGTTTCATTCAAATCTTCAGTAAAGAATAATCAAACTACATAACTTTCTAAAGTGATGGTTTCGATGAATGCAGAATGAGGCCATAAAATGAATTAAGATGTGTTTCACATTGCCTCTCCCCCCCACCCCCACTCCCAAGTGAGTGAGGTGTAGACAAGAAAGAAATATACAACTCATTGAGCAAATTAGGAGTGAAGTTGAGATGAAATCTCTCTTACATTCACCATATTTGAATCTTGTCAGGGAAGAGAAAAATAACATTAAAGACTCAATTGCACTATAGATGTAATATAAAAGTGTTGGTTTAATGACTGATGCTAGGAAGAAGCTAAATCTCAGGGAACAAGTGAAGAGCTTAAGTGGAGTTACATCTCTGCATATGAAAATTCTTAAATTATCAAACTCAGGGGATCTTCATTTTTTATTTATAAAGAGAACCAGTAGTTAGAGCACATGTGATCAATAAGTGAACTCCTCAAGTTATCATTCTTCCTTTCTTGTGACAAATATTAGATGGAGAGCTTCATTCAGAAATAATTGTGAAAGCATTTAATTCAAAATAGAAAGGTAGCACTTGTTCTTTTTCTTCTCAATTGTTATTTTATTCATTGCTTCAAATACTCAATACATTGATATCATAGATTTTCATAAGCATATCTAAAGCAGTATCTAATTTTATTCACTATTGATTCTTCAGGATAAATACATGCATATAAATATTTGCATAAAACTTGTTTCTGGTGCAGAATAGATCACAATAAATATTTGTTATATTAATATGTGATTTAAATGGGTATTGTGGTCTGAATCTGTGGTGGACCCCAGAAAAGCCATGCCCTTTGGTATTCATTCAGCATTGCTGGGTGGGAGCATTTTGATTGTTTCCATGAAGATGTGACCCACCCAATTGTGGGTGGTAACTTTTGATTAGATGATTTCCATGGAGGTGTGTCTCCACCCACTGAAGGTGGAGTTGCTTACTGAAATCCTTTTAAACAGGAAACATTTTGGAGAGAGTTCCTTTTTGGTAGAGACACATGAAAGCCCGCAGACGCTGCCATGTTCGCCATGTGCCCTTCCAGCTGAGAGAGAAATGTTGAACGTCGTCAGCCTTCTTGTACCAAGGTATCTTTCCCCGGATGCCTTAAATTGGACATTTCTACAGACTTGTTTTAATTGGGACATTTTCTCAGCCTTAGAACTGTAAAACTAGCAACTCATTAAATTCCCCTTGTTAAAAGCCATTCCGTTTCTGGTATATTGCATGCTGGCAGCTAGCAAACTAGATCAGGTATATAAATTAATGAATTAACAATTCATTAAAATATTTAGGCAACATGATTCTTTACTTCACTATTCATATTTAAATGGAAGCAACAGATTATTCTTTCACAGTCTGTGAGAATCATATGCATTTTTAATAAAAATTGAATATGCCCCTTTTTTAACATGCAATAGAACAAACTATACTCTATCATGTTTTTTTCTAAACATTAATTTATCTTTTCCATTAGATTGATTTTGAGGCACCAGATAACTCCCATTTATCTTCTCAAAACAGAATTTCATCTGTCTTAACAGACCAGAAAAACTTTCCAATAGTTAAACTAGTAATAAAATTGGCCATCTTCTTATCAAATTAACCTTTACTTTTTCCACAGTTTAAAACATTAAGGAAATAGAAATCACAAACCTGGATATTGAAAAATTCCAAAGCATTTAAAGGTATACAAATCATTTAAATGTATGCAAATAAAGCTTAAAGCAATGGTTTGTATTTAATTTAAATTATGCTTCTTTCATATTTTCCTTCTGTTACCTTTACTAACATCCTGATTCCAAGTATGTTTAATAGTTTGTCCCAATATTTTTAAAACATTACATATCATTAAAAACATTGTCCAATTATTGATTAGTCTGCTTGGTTAATTGTCGTTACAAATACACTGCATTTATATATTGCATTCTATCCCAGATTTTTGCACTTTCCTTTTATTCTTCCACCAATCATTCCATAAGTAATATCCAATACACTATACAAAAATGACTTGCACTTAGCTTCAAGTTTATATGGCCAGTCATAGTATAGTTAGGATTTACCAGTTTTGAGGAAAACATATTTTGTGAATTCTTAGGGAATTAATATTGCAGATTGCTTCAAATACTAAAAGATACATACCAAGTTGCCCAGAACGCTCTCTCCCACAAAGTTCCAATGAAAATACTCTGAAACCCATGGCGTCTACACAAACACTCTTGAAGGTGTTTCTTTTTTAGTGTGACTCCATTAATTCTCAATCTTCAGCATGATTTGATGTTTACATTTGAAGAGGCTAGGGATTTTGCTAAATAGGTAAGATTTATATGATTTTATTTTGTTAATAATGTATGTCCTTTTATCTTGAATTAAATATGGCTACATTCATGAATGTGTCGTTTGGTAACTACTCGCATTGTGTTTGTTTGATTTTGCCTTAATATTTGTCACCTTTCTGCGTCTCTGCATCATTTTAAAAATGTTACCATATTCCTTTAATTCACTGTTCTAGTTTGCTAGCTGCCAGAATGCAATATACCAGAAACAGAATGGCTTTTCAAAAGAAGAATTTAATAAGTTGCTAGTTTACAGTTCTAAGGCCGAGAAAATGTCCCAATTAAAGCAAGTATATAGAAATGTCCAATCTTAGGCATCCAAGGAAAGATACCTTGGTTCAAGAAGGCTGATGAAGTTCAGGGTTTCTCTCTCTTAAGTGAGAAGGCACATGGCAAACACAGTCAGGGCTTCTCTCTCAGCTGGAGGGGCACGTGTGAACACAGCATCATGATTCTCTCATTCTCCAAAATGTTCTCTCTTTTATAGGACTCCAGAAACTAATCAAGACGTATGCAAATGGGTGGAAATACACTTCCACCTAATCCAGTTTAGCAACCAATATTGATTGAATCACATTTCCAGGGAAATGATGTAATTACAGATTCAAACATACAGTATTGAATAAGGATTATTCTGCCTTTATGAAATGGGATTTAGATTAAAGCATGGTTTTTCTAGGGATGTACAAACCAACACATTCCACGCTCTGGACCCTAAAAAAGACATGTTTTCCCCATATACAAAATATATTAATTTCATAAAAATGTCAGAAACCCTTAAACCATTTCAAGCAGCAATATACATGAAATACAAAGTTAGAAACGTACAAATTCCTACTAAAGTTAGTTACAGGCATTGTCTGGTCTAAGGCAAAATTATCCTGT
Organism: Myrmecophaga tridactyla; assembly: GCA_004026745.1. NCBI lineage: Eukaryota > Metazoa > Chordata > Mammalia > Pilosa > Myrmecophagidae > Myrmecophaga > Myrmecophaga tridactyla. The sequence goes on along the minus strand of PVIY010001691.1, from coordinate 22,259 downwards.
CTCTGGACCTATACAAATTCAAAACAAATTATTTGCTGCCAACATACAAAGGAGAAACAGTCATAGGATACATATATATGTTTCCATAGGGAGGAAGGAACACAGGGATCACCAGACCCATACAGTTTCAAAAACCCACAAGGCAAAGTCCATTAGATTTCAAAATCAGAGAGTCATTTACACTTGGGCTTCTGAAAGCAGCAGTCCCACCCTTTCCAAGGGCCTATGCAGAGGCCTGCCTCTCTCTGAATGCAACTTTGGGGGACATTGGGGAGACCACCTTTTTCTCGGCTCCATCCTCTCAAAGCACTGGGGCCTCACCCAGACTCTCTGCCATCTCCAAGGCACACACTCAACCCCTCCATGTGGTGGCAGCCAGGCTCTCCCCAAACCCCAAGGAAGGTGCTTCACCTTCTCCAAGGCCTGAGGTGGCATGACTCTTACACTTCAATGAGGCGGAAGGTCCATCCTCTGCCTTTGGGGCAAACTCACCCTCTCCATGGATTTGGGTGGGGCTGCTTTCCTGTCCCGAGGCTTCTTGACTTCAGACCTCAGCCTCCATGGTTTTGCCTTGGAAGTTATTTTTCCTCCAATGTGTCCCCGAACCCCCCAGTCCAAAGTGGCAGTGGCTCTGTTTATACAGGTCCCACAGCACTCTCGTCGGCTTTCTATGCAGTAGCCTTGGATCATGCCCATCAGATGTAAGGAGTTTACACAAATCCTTCCTGGATAATTCCATGTCCAAGCCTGGCTTTCTCTGAGATGGCTGACTGGTGCCACATTTGGCCAAACCCTCACGTGGGGCACTGTTCTCTGGGGTCAGCCTTCCTGGAAGCACAGAATTTTCCAGAACCTCAATTTCTGGTCTCTTTGTACCCAAGAGTTCAGTTCTCAGTGTATCTCTTTCCTGTCACATTTCACTATAAGCTGTGAGGAGACACCAGGCTGCACTTTCCACATTTAATTCGGAAATCTCTTCTGCTAAATATCCAAGTTCATGGCTTTTAAAATCTGCCTTCCAGCCAAAGCCACTGGTCAATTTTGCCAGATTATCTGCTATTTTAAAACAAGAATCACTTTCCTTGCAGTCTGCAATAGCACATGCCTCATTTCTCTCTGGACCCTGGTCAGATGTATCTTTAGAGTCAAAGTTTCTACCAACAGTCTCTTCAAAGCATCCTAGGCCTTCTCTATCAGGCTTCTTACAACTCCTCCAGATTCTTCCCCGTCTCCATTTAAAAAGCCGTTTCAACATGTTTGATATTTGCAAACCACAGCAGCAGCACCCCACTCCCTGGTACCAAAATCTGTTCTAGTTTGCTAGCTGCTGGAACACAATATACCAGAAACAGAATGGCTTTTAAAAAGGGGAATTTAATAAGTTGCTAGTTCACAGTTCTAATGCCAAGAAAATGGCCCAATTAAAGCAAGTCTATAGAAACATCCCATCAAAGGCATCCAGGGAAAAACACCTTGATTTGCTTCAAGAAGGCCTATGAAGTTCAGGGTCTCTCTCTCTCTCAAGTGAGAAGGCACACGGTGAACACAGGTTTTCTCTCTTGGCTGGAAGGGCACATGGCAGACATGGCATCATCTACTAGCTTTCTCTCCTGGCTTCCGGTTTCATGAAGGCGTTTTCCTTCTTCATCTCCAAAGGTCGAAGGTTGGTAGACTTTGCTACATGGTGCTCCAGCATTCTCTGCTCTCTCCGAATCTCTCTTATTCTCCAAAATATTCCCTCTTTTATAGGACTTCAGAAACTAATCAAGACTCATTCAAATGGGTGGAGACACGCCTCCACCTATTCCAGTTTAACAAACATTATTGATTAAATCACTTCTCCAGGGAGATGATCTAATTACAGATTCAAACATACAGTATTGAATAGGGATTATTCTGCCTTTACAAAATGGGATTTAGATTAAACATGGCTTTTCTAGGGGACATACATCCTTTTAAACCAGCACATTCACTTAAACTAAAATGTACATTACAAGAATGTTCATTTAATGTTCCATGTGTAGGTTATTAATCATAAATTTCTTTATTAACCACTACTGCAGAACCATTTCAACCAAGGATAGCTGTTATTTCTGTAATAGGCCTACTTTCAGTCTGAGACCCTGATTCTATAAAACAGAATATGAGACAGAGCTGCATATTAAGGTTTTATTGGACAATGCAATTTCAGAGCAGTAAAAGTGAAGGAAAAAGGGACTGGAGTAAACAGGAAGAAAAGCAAATATAAGATGAAGTGAGATGCTACTGAGCTGTCCATAGATCTTAAGAAACAGTCAGATTCCTTGTTCCTGCTGGATAATTTCCAGACAGGATTGAGGAATCGCTAGCCTCAGAATAGCCTCATGGAGAAAGGAAGGGTGAGAAATTGATGTTCCCTTATTCTGTTTTTTATGTGTCAGCGCTCACCCCGGGACATAACTTCTCAACACTCTTAGTTGTGTAAACTTGTCTCCCCATGCTACATCTGAGGAAGCAAAGTTCCATAACCAGTGGTGTGGTACTTATTCTGAAGGCAAAATATATTGAAGGAATCATAGATTTCATGGTTAAGGGATTTTACTTATAAAATATTATATAATGTTTATAACAGCATTATTTACAATGGCCAAGAGATGGAAACAATCAAGTGACCTCCAGATGAATAGATTTAAAAAATGTGGTATATGCATACGATGAATAGAATATTACTCTGCAAGAAAAAGGGTTGGAGTTATCATATAGATCTGGTTTACTATGCCAGGGCATCCATGAAGGAGTTGGATTAAGTAAAATGAATTTATTGGCTCACTGTTTTGGGAGCTAGAAGCCCAAAATCAACGTGTTCACAGGGCCATGCTTTCTCCAAGGTGTGCAGCATCTTGGAAATGGCAATATTCTATCACAGGTGATCTCTCACCCTCTGGTTTCACCTACTTCTGGCTTCTTCTGCTTTCTTCCAGCTGACTGGATTGAAATTTCCTCTGCTTACAAAGACTCACAATGTATGAATTAAGCCTCACTCTGATTGAATTTGGCCACATCTAAGTGGAATCTTTGAATTTCCCACTCCCAAATGAACCGACACCAAGCAAGCCAGGAGGTAGGACCTGGATATGTCTTTGTGGAGACAAGATTCAATTCCCAACAACTCTAAAAGATGGATGTGCATTGAAACATCATGCTATGTGAAACGTCATTCAGAAATATACAAATACTATATGACTACAGTCACACGACTTATTTTGGATTTGTAAAATCATAGAGACAGAAAATGGACTAGAGGCTACCAGAACTGGTGGGAAGGAGGGGCGAGCCATTGTCCAATGATTTTAAAAGGTTTATTTAAAATATACATATATTTTACTTTTTGACACTGTGTTTTTAAGATGTAAACTCAAATAATAGTTTCAATAAACATTTAATAAAGTGCCAGAGGTTTTCTATTTTGTAAACCCTACACTTTCTTGCATTTTAAAATTCTGTTCTTTTTCAATCTCCAATAAAAGGCAACAAGTAACCTATGCTTATTATTTTAGATAATATATATTCACTTTGTGGGTTTTACAGGAAAAATGTGATTATAGGAAAAGAACAAAAGAAAGTGAGCCTAGAATTGATAAATATTTGGCTAATGGCCTTTCAAGTCCCAGGTAGCGTCTTTGGATGTGGTGTACAGGTTGGAAAGTTCACAAGGGTGAAAACCCTTACACCCTAGCATGAGGATGCATCAACCTGCTGACAAATTTGCACAAAGCTGCCGCACCTTTACACCGATGCTTTACAATCCAGTTACAGGAACTATAAGAGCTAGTGCCAGCCCTAAGTAAGAATTCAAATAGGATTACAAATGAGGCATAAGCTAAGTACACTAGCTCCCAATTTTGTTAATCAAATATTTCAATTTTCCCTTTATTTTGTGTCATGTAGAAAAAAATTACCTGAAAACCATCTGGTCTCTTTTTTATAATGATGTATATTATATCCTCTAATGTATTCAGCAGAAATACCTAATAACATACACTTTATCAGAGTTTCAGTAAAGTCCATGTAAAATGAATAAACAAGGGAAATAAAAAGTTCATTATTTATCCTTCTATATTTTATAACCAATTGCCAGGTATTAGATGCCAGACAGTTATAAAAAAAAAAATACAGGTGGAATCCACCAATCCATTACAAAGCATATCTTCTGTGCTGGTTTGAAAGTATACATGTCCCCTAGAAAAGTCATGTTTTAATCAATATGCCATTTGTAAAGGCAGAATAATCCCTATTCAATACTGTATGTTTGAAAATGTAATCAGATCATCTCCCTGGATGAGGTGATTTAGTCAAGACTGGTTGTTAAACTGGATTAGGTGATGACATGTCTCTACCCATTTGGGTGGGTCTTGATAAGTTTCTGGAGTCCTATAAAAGAGGAAACATTTTGGAGAATGGGAGATTCAGAGAGAGCAGAGAATGCTGCAGTACCACGAAGCAGAGAATCTGTTAGCCAGCGCTTTGGAGATGAAGAAGGAAAACACCTCCCAGGAAGCTTCATGAAACAGGAAGCCAGAAGAGAAAGCTAGCAGATGATGCTGTGTTCACCATGTGCCTTTCTAGTTGAAAGAGAAGTCCTGACTGTGTTCACCATGTGCCTTCTACTTGAGAAAGAAACCCTAAACGTCATTGGCCTTCTTGAACCAAGGTATCTTTCCCTGGATGCCTTTGATTGAACATTTCTATAGACTTCTTTTAATTGGGACATTTTCTCGGCCTTAGAACTGTAAACTAGCAACTTATTAAATTCTCCCTTTTCAAATCCATTCTGTTTCTGGTGTATTGCATTTTGACAGCTAGCAAACTAGAACATCTTCCTATCCATTTGAGCTTGCTGAACTGATTTAACCTAGAGAAAGAAACAAAATGCACATTTCTACTTAAGGTAAAACATGTCCCCAGTCATTTGTAAATGATCAAGCAAAAAAATCAATACAAATAAATGATGATTACCAAAAAACATTCCCATTTTATAAGGAGAACAATGACAACACATTTGGCATTTGCAACGGGAAACATTACTTGACGTTAGGCTAGATCAACCTGATAAGAGTACATAAAGAATTAAGTTGGTAGAAAATGCAAACATTGTGCCCAGGAAAATACCTATTTTATTTTTCATTAGGAGAAATATGTTCAAGTTATTTCCTGAGGTTGTTTTCCCCATGCTACAAGCACAGTATTTAGGCAAGTATTTCTTGTTTAAACAATTTTAAAAATTCTTCAACCCATTTTTTTTTAACGGACAGGTGGTTAGACAGAGCTAGGTATATGCAAAGAAACTTCATTATGAAGATTCTCTTTACCTCTATTTTCCAAGCATTGATTAAGCAAAGAAGATATATATATCTATTTTTAATTTGTTTTTTTTGTTATGAATGAGGACTGAGATTAGGCTATTTTTTAACATATTTTTTCTATTACTTGCTATCATATTTCTCTGAGCTGATCTTGTTCTCTTTACCATCAATGGCCTTTGCCCTTTTCTTAGCTGCTTCAAGAGCTATTTCAAATATCCCCTCCTATGTAAAGACATTTCTCACTATGCTCACAGCAAAAGTCATATCTATGTTACAGTAACACTTAATAAATGGTGTTATAAAATATTATCATATCACTCATCATATGTGATTTGTAATTAGTTGTTTCCATGTTTTTCTCCTAAGAAAGCAGTTTTCTTTAATGATAAATATTACACTTAATTCTTATTGTATTTTTAGTGTTATGCACACTTTTTTTTCAGTTCATGCTCGATAACATCATTACATATTCAGTATTTGAAACCTGATGACATTTAAATTTCAAATATGAGTTAGAGGAAGGAGAATATAAGAAGGAAAATTAGAATATCACAAAATTGAGAAATCATTAGAAGGAAATGCTTTCCTTTCATACTTTCTATTATTAAAGGTATTTGTATTTTATTTTTGGAAGAATAAGATAAAAAAAGCAAGTAGAAATGAAATAACCAATAATCCTAGAATACAGGGAATGTTACTATCTTTATTTTTAACTATTTTTCGTTTAGTAGCCTATTCATCTATTTAACAAAACAGAAAAATATATTTATTTCATTTTTCATTTTTCCCCATTTAAATAAAGTTGGCTATTATAGTCTATACTCTTAACTATATTCAAATCTATTAACTTTACTGATTTTCTATATTGTATAATCTGGACATATCACACATATACAAATATTATGGTTTTGTTTGATATTTATTTTATGCAGATACAATAAATGATGATACCCAAAAATGTGTCTGCATTTCTGGCTATTACTTGATAAAAAGTTCCTACTAATAGAAATATCAGATCAAGGGGGGTTTTATTTCATTTTCGGATTAAAAAATAAATAAAATATATGTGAACTGTCCTCTGCGAAGTGTAGAATTACTATCATTATTTTATAACACTGTTATAAATGTGGAATATTTTACAATAAATAAATTAGATATACTCTTTTTGTGAAATAATACATCTAACTAACTAAAAATGTCCGGTTTTCTATTGTTCATTTTGAAAATATTTTGCAATATAATAGTGGTTTATAATCTTATTTATGAAAATGTTCAGTTTAAGGCACATTTTATTGTGTATATATTTACATATTTATATGTAAATATGTTAACGTATTTATATTAACCAATGCTCTCATGCTTCCAAAAAAGTTTGTATCTCAGTCAAAAAGAAATACTAGGGTGGGCCATGGTGGCTCAGTGGCAGAGTTCTCGCCTGCCATGCCGGAGACCGGGGTTCGTTTCCTGGTGCCTGACGATGTTAAAAAAAAAAAAAGAATACTAGATTAGGATTATCATAAGTAACCAAATTTTATATTCAAGCAGAATATAAGGGTAAATCCAAAGCACAGATGTAAGGGTATCCAGTACAGAGGAGGAAAAAAAGGAGAAAAGAATTAAGGCCCTTTAATTGTGTTATGGATTTTCCCATATTTATCCCACCTACTTCAAATAATTGACAAGGAACTGGTAATACTTATGACTCAAGCGGGACACAAATACCATTAATTTTGCCTGGCAATCTTGTCTTGTGTCCATTTCCCAGCACATATTTATCACAGAAGCAATCCTGTGAGCCTTTCAAATTAAGGGCCTTGTCTTTCTTAACACACTTTTATTACTTACAAGGCTTAATGAAGGGACTGAGCTGTTTTGAATATGCAATTAACATATTTATCTACAGTTATTTTTCATGCACTATAAGGGTGAGTTGAAGCCATATCCTTTAATAGCTCTGCTCCATTAATAACATAATGTCCTCTCATATAAAATTATTTTCAAAAATCAATGAATTGAAAGCAAAAAGAAAGTCTTCTCAAAAGAGGCTGTTGGAAAAGACAATACCAAATGAAACATTGCTCAGACCATTACTCATAAGAAAAACGTGAATTCAAACTGCATTGAGATACTATTCTACCCCAGAGTGGCTACAGTTAAAACAGCAGCTATTGCCAGTTTCTGTTAAGGATGTAGAGTGAATGGGTTCCCACATACTGCTGTTAAAAGTGCAAACACATTGAAAAACTGTTTGGAAGTATCATAGATAGAGGTAGCGTGACTCAAAAATTCACTATCTGAGTATATAATAGAAATGAGTGTTTAAATTCATATATATATATTTTTAGATAAAATATCAGTTTTATTGCTGCTGTATTTTTTTTATTAAAATAGTTGTAGGTTTACAGAAAAATCATGCATAAAGTACAGAGCTTCCATATACTAATCTTTCATTAACTTTTTGCATTAGTGGGGTACATTTTTCTCAATTCACAAAAGAATATTTTTACAATTGTACTTTTAACTATAGTCCATCATCTATAATAGGGTTCAGTTTGTGTTGTACAGTCTTATGTGGTTTTTTAAATTTTTATTGTAGTAGCAAATATACAACTTACTATTTCCCCTTTTAACCTCATTCACAAAATAATTCAATGTTGTTAATTGTATTGTAATGTTGCGCTGCCTTTACCGCCATTCATTACCAAAACTTTATGATCATCCCAAATAGAAACTCTGTACAATTTAATCATTATCTCCTCATTCTGATGCATCTCACAACATGGATGAACTTTGTAGACATAATGTTGAGTTAAATAAGCCAGACATAAAAAGGCAAATATTATATGATCTGACTGATATGAAATAATTTGAATAAGAAAACTTTTAGGGCCATAATCTAGAATATAGATTACCAAGGGATGGGGTGAAGGTAGGGAATGAGGAATTAATGCAAAAAAAATAAATTTTGGAAACATCCATAACATCTTTATTCACTGTAACCCAATATTAATAAAAAATAATGAGTTATTTAGACCTGCAGTAATAGTTATTATTCTCAAAGTATTTGTGTTGCACAAAAAAATGATAGTTGCAAAAGATTACATAGTGAATGTTTTCATTTGTATTAAAGTCACAAACAGACAAAACTAATCTATGATGATACAAATCAGAATAGTGATTACCTTTTAAAGGAGTATTGACTAGGTTCTTTTTGTTACAATTTGGTTGTCTTGGTGAACAAATATAAACAATTAGCAACTGTTTAATTTCCTAGCTGCTGAAAATAAATACCACACAATGGTTTGTTTAACAAAATGGATTTATTGGCTCAGGTTTCAAAGGCTAGAAGGCTTGCTTCACCCAAGGTCAATATCTTCTGGTCAGCTGGCAGTCTTTGGGGTTCCTTGGCTTTTCCCATCACATGGCATGTCACATGGCAATGTACAGGGTGATGTCTTTTTTTCTTCTTTTGGATTTTGACTCCAAGCTTCTGGCTTCGGGCTTCTGGCTTGTTTGGCATTCAGCCCCCATCCCCCACTCCAGCTTTTATGTCTACCTGACTTTATTCTGCTTATAAAGGATTCCAGGAGTAAATCAGGAGAAGAGCCCAATCTGATTTTGTTGGGCCACACCTTAATTGAAGTAATATCTTAGACCATTTTTGCAGTTGATTCATACCCATTGGAATGATGACCGAGACCAGCAACATGTACAAACTGGGATACACAATTGCATTACTATAGCAATGAATCTCTAAAACAGCTGCTCTTGTTTGGAGAAATCACGTAGAAATTCAGTAGGTAAAGTAGACAAAGAAATATCCAGAAGGCAAAGTCACTGCAACTTTATAAGCAATTCATAAGGAAGGAGATCCATGAGGTGAGCAAACATCAAAGAAGGAAGTTCATAGATCCATCCTGAAGAACAGTATTCAGATTTAAGTCTGTTTCATTTGCTTTGGTTTTGGTGTTACTGTTTGAGGCAGAGCTACAAAATGTCCATCATATTTGAGCCAAAACTTGAATACATGCAGTCAGACTTCCTTAACAGGTACCTAGGTCTGTCCAGATATAGTAACATGGATAATTTAGCCGTTATCAAACAACAATCAAACGTTTAAAAACCCTGTTTGGGCTAATTTGTTAGCTAAGTTTCAATGTTTGTTTACCCTTCAAATACTATGCAGAAAGTTAGGAACCTGTGTTCTATCCTACTCAAGCCTTCTGTTTTACCTGTGATTCTAAACTTAGGCTGAAAGAAATGTTATTTGGTGACTGTGGATACCTGATAGAGATCTAGATGCTAAGGAAGCTGCAGCCACCTGTTAAGCGGCCATTGCCCAGACATCCCCTCCTTCAACTCTTCCCCTGGGAGAGGGACCAATGCACACTCAGTAGCTGTCATCCAGCCTTCTGTCCTTCTGCTACCTCCCCCTCATTTTCTAACATGTTCCATTGCACAACCTAAGGGAGAAGATAAGTCTAATGATAAGACCTGCTTATTCCTGGAAACTAGGAACCAGAAGCTCCAGGTGCTGACCAGAGAAGGAATTCTCACGTGCCAGGGCTCCCACTCTTTGAGGTAGATGACAACTACACTAAAACATGAGAAATTTCTCTCTTCTCAAGGATAAATTGGGGTGTGCCATGCCACCATCTACTGACCCAGACCTGGACAGTTTTGGTCACCACAGTAGATAGAGCATGATGGGACTTCATCCCTGTTCTTTCGGACTCTGCTTTGTGCAAGTTACAAGGAGATGGTCTACACTTCCTGAACTCTTTATATCAGGTAAATAACTTGTGTTCCCGTAGTGTACTGTTGGAGCATGTCACTCCACACCAGGAAGATATCAATATCGGGAAATAATGCTAAAGAAAGGGAAAGGCTTGCTGTGGGCAGGGATGGTGATAAAAACCACCACAATTATAGTTTTCTTTTGACATTTGATTATCACACTACACATTTGATTTGCATTAATTTTGAGACTGCATGCTAATGCCAATACAACAAGGTAAATTACATTTTTTTAAAAATCAAGATTTCATAGTGTCCCTCATGCTGTAGTTTGGATTGCCTTTAATGCTCTTAACAAAATTTTATTCACAATGCACAATGAGAAATACAGGGAGATCAACGTTGAAAATATATGTACTGTGTCAGCCACAAAAAGAAAAGTGATTTCATATTGAAAATAAACTGAGGGTATATCAAAATTATTATAGATAAATTTGTTCCTTTAATATGAGATCAATAATTTTATACTATAAAGATTTCTAAGATTTCATTATTTGTCTTATTTTCCACTTTGAATAACTCGTAGTTCCCATGGCAATGTTTTATTCCATCTTTTATGATTAGGTGGCATTATAAGGCATTAGATTTTTAAATTATGTTTAATGCTTCAACATAATTCTTTGTACTTTCAAACAGCCTTGATCCTTCCAAATCAGTTATAATCATTAGTTTTTTCTCAACCTGTTTTCCACAATTATTAGGTCCTTTTAATTACTGACGACTGTAATATATATTTGCTAGTTCAGCAAATCAATTCTTCTTGGCTCTTTCTCTGCCCAGCTGTGCTACACAAGCCTGACACCCAATGCTTTTCTGAACAAAGCTCAACAAAAGATGCATGAACAATGAGGTTTCTGTCCACCTGAAACTGGGTATTCAATGATGGAGTCTCATTTCTCTCAGAAATAAACACAAACACTGAAAATGAGATGTTTGCGTTAAAAAAAAATCTTGAAGAAAATTAAAAGTACTAAGATCACCAGCTTTACATTATTTGAAATATTTTAATGAAAAGGAAGATAATAAAGTACTGATGGTTTAAAACACTCAAATTAAAGCATGTCAGATTTTTTTTTTTCATGGGCAGGCACTGGGAAATGAACCCGGGTCTCAGGCATGGCAGGGGAGAACTCTGTCACTGAGTCAGCGTGGGCTGCCCAGATATATATTTTTTTAATATCCAAAATATCTGATACTGTATCATTTAAAGGAAGAAGTGAAAGGAATGAAAAGGGGTGAAAATAGTAGAAAGTAGTCCATATGGTCTCCAGAATTATTAACTTGAAAATCCTATTTAATTTAATGAAATTCAGTGAAGTCTGTGTTCGAATGCATGTGTGGTTTAATCTTTGTTTTACCTCTATAACATACCACTCTCTTCTTTAAAATAATATCATTTAAATGTTATTAAAAATTCTATTGCATTGGCTAAAACATAAATGTGCCCTTCTATATGAAAACACTGTCTATTACTACTTTGGTTTTATTTTTTCAAGCCACAGAATCTTTCATTTTTTGTTTTTTAAAAAAGTTATAGTTATACCACAAAAGAATTGGTAGCAATGGCCTGTATTACCTTGACATTCAATAGGAGTTTATTGTTTAATATTCAAAAAAATGTTGGCTTAGGGAATAAAAGAGAAGCAATATAAGACTTTACCTTAGGAGTCATACAAGTAGATCTCAGCTCTTAAAAGATAGATCAAGGAAAATATTTGAGACAAAACATCTTTTGACTTGTAAGGGTGAACAGCAGTACTTTTGGTTGCCTTCTGTCTTCCAAACACCAACCATGAAAAATGTTATCATGCCTTACCCTCCCCAGTTCTCCATTTCCTCTATTTCTACCATAAATTCAAGCCTCTCAGCTTATTATAGCCTCTATATAATCTAATGGCAATGCCAAGTATAAATCTGAGGATGGGGTCATTACCTGCCCTCACGAGATGTTGCCCCAAACCTCTCCAATTACATGTGAGAGCTATGTAAATAAATTATATTTTCTAAATATAGCTTTCAAGACAATTTCCCATACCTGCTCCTAACGCCACTTTTATACACCTAAATATCTTCTATGAACACATTTTAGCCCTAAGATATCTAGTACAATGATGGCAAGGACAGTGGAGATTCCAAAAATTCTACATAGAGGTGGTAAATTTTGAGTACATTTTGAAGAAGATGGGGAATCATAAAGTTAGTGATAGTAACCATATTTAGGCTACATTTTCATGCCATTTTATACAAAGTTGAGAAAATTTTGCCCATTTATACTAAAGAATTAGGAAGAATAAGAGTAAGCATTAATGAGAGGAAAAAGGTTTTGCTGGTTATGTTTGTTTTAGTCACTGACAAAACAACACAAAAAATTACATTGCATATCTGCTCAGAAAATTCCTTTTACCACCTAGCCTTATCTATGAAGTGATTTGTGTATAGCATGCGATAGGAATTGAAGATAACATACTTTTGCAGATGGATATCCAATTGTTCCCAACAAATTTGTGGAAGAGAACATTTTTCCCCCATTGACTCACCATTGAAACCTCTTTGGCTTCAATCATTTGTCAAAGCATGTGTTCTACTTCTGAACTTTTTATTTTGATCCATTGATGTATTTGAATACTTTTTGGCATATTAGCACACTGTCATGGTTACTTTAGCTATGTAATAATTCTTTAAATATAGAAGAGTCTAGTTCACCCACCTTATTCTTTTTCAAAGTTTGTTTGGTTATTCTGTTCCTTTTCATTTCCAATTGAATTTTAGAGCCAACTTGCAATTTTTTACAAAAAAAAAGCTTGTGATTTTGATGAGTATTGTAGTGACTATATGTGATTTTAGGGAGAACTGACATCTATATCAAATATATCAACTCATGAGCATATTATAACTCTTTAATTTTATGCCTTTTAAAATTTTTTCTCAAGAATGCTTTTAAGTTATAAGGTATAGTTTTTTCACATCTTCATCAGATTCACCCTAAGCATTTCATATTGTTATGCTATTTTATGCAGTAATTTTGTTATTTCAGATTCCAAATGTCTATTGTCTGTATATAAAAAACAATTGGTTTTGTATTTTGATTTTGTGTCTTGAAATAATAGAAAACCCATTTATTACTTCCCATGGCTTTTTGTGGATTCATCAGATTTCCTACACAGAAAATTGCAAGTTTTAAATAGTTTCATTTCTTCCTTTCCAAACTAGATGTCTTTTATTTATTTTTTCTTGTCTTAATACACTCACTAGATCCTTCAGTACAATGTTGAATAGAAGTGGTGAGAAAGAACATCCTTCCTCTTTCTTAATCTTCAGAAAAATATTTCACCAGTATGCATGATACGTACTCCATCCAACGCCGAACTCTAAAACTATAATGCCCTTGTCTTCTGCCTTCTATTGTTTCTTTTATAATATTGATTCTAACTCTTGCTTTTGATAATTTGAAGTAAATAAGACTTTTGCTCTCCCAATGTTTTTAATATTTTCCCTCTGTCTATGTTTTTAAACAACTTTATTATGATTCATCTGATTATTTCCATTACCCATTGTGTCCATATATTTCATGAATATGGAACTTAATATCTCTCCCTGGTTTAGAAAATTCCCCACCATGATCTTTTCAAATTTTGTGTCTTTGATTCTTTATCTCCTAACTTTGGCCACAGTTTGCTTTATTTTGTGTGTTGATTGTTGCTTTTTAATATTTTTCTTTGCTCAAATATATCTGTTTACCTTTCTTTGTTAAAATCCCTGATCACTCATAATTCTGGTTTTCCATTCTTTTAAATTCTTGTGTCAATGCATTTATCAATTTTAGTTTTTCAGTGTAGGCTTTTGAAGTGCAGAAAATAAAAAATGCTTTCTGTTAAAATAGAATCAGAAATTAATCAATGTATGGTTTTCTGAGTTTTGTATTGCCTTTCACTCTTTTGAATTGGTTTACTCCATATTAGTCAATTTCCACGTACTGTTAAATTTTTGGTTTAATATCATTCAGGTTAGTTGAAAATTAGAGAAAAATAGGTTTCAATACTTAACTAAAAATTCTGCATGTTTCTCTTTCTCTAGTAGGCCTTTTAAATGGCAATGATAAAAATAAATTTCTTTTTTTTTTACCATTTGTAAACTCCTTTCAAATATACTCACTCACTTAATCAATAACCATTGAGTCAGTGCTTACAGTGTGTTAGCTAAACAACATATACTCATTTAAAGGAATTCAAAGACTATAGTATGATAGAGGCACATTTGCAGAAAATTTGAGGATAATAAGTTATTATAACTATAGTTATAGCTATAGTTACAGCTTCACCACTTTAGAAATAAAGATTTGAGAATCCCAAGTATTCAATCTGCAACAAAATGATAGTAATGTAATTTTATAGGCTTGATATTTTCTTTCTTTTTATAGTCTTATTTTTAGCTTAATACAGTTCACATGAAAGGGGCTTAGGGTATGTTTTATGAATACAAGAAAGAGTAACACAGTTCCTGACATCACAGAGCCGGCCTTGTATTCTCAGCTGGGACTTGGTTTTGCTATGAGCTGACACGAGCCCCACAGCTCAGGCTTGGTGTTGTTCGCTGATCATAAGTAATTTCATAGAACATGAGCATCATATAAGACCTTTCTGGCCGGGACAAGACAAGACAAAAACTAGACCACTCTGCAATCATGTCTGAACACAAATAAAACATGAAAATTGCCCAAACTACAAAAAGTGCCCAACACACCCCCATTCTGGATACTATGAATGACTAAAGTTTCTACCAGTTACAGCTTTGCTTTTGTTCTAGCTCACTCCTTCCAGATTAGATTTATTAAGATACCCGATCATAAAACAATCTCTGCTTTCTGATAAGATCCAAGCCACAGCAAAGCCGTGCTTTATTTTTCATTTCCAACAACAACTAATACAAGTATAAATCCCATAAAGTGTCCTTTCTAACATGCTTTTACTGGGATGCTCCATGGTTCCCCAAGGTTTGTGGTCTCCCTCAAAATGAGGAGAAATACACTCGACTTGTTCAGCTACAGGTTGTGTTGTGAATGTTTGGTTTAGCTAGAGGGCACTGATGAATGATTGAAGGTGATTTTAGACACAAAGCATAAATACACACTTATTAATGCTCTTACTTTATATATCCTGTCTCTCTCGATCAGTCTTCCTTACACATATATTCACATTTAAAAAAAAAAACAAAAACAATGCAACCAGTATAACACCTAAATTCCTTTAAATGCCCATATCTCTATGCCCTCTACCTTACAGTTATTATTTTTACATGCAATTGTTTGCTGAAAGAGAAAGATGAAAAGTCACTAATTGTGAGAAACTCAGAATCAGTGAAAAAATATTAACCACAATGGTTGTCTACAGTTTGAATGAGTACCTTGCCAAAGTAACTCACTCTTTAAAAGAAAACAAAAAATCAACTTATTTATGATTATCTGATTCTAAATATCAGTTACAGAAAGTATTTATCAAACAGGTTTTGTTTCATGAAATCTATCAGGAAGTATGCCTCAGTACAAAATAAACTTGAAATCCTTGGCTTAAAAATGATAATTAAAAATAGAAAAGAGAAACCACACCACAATAGATGTGTCTGGAGGTAAAGCGAGAAGTGAGGACCATCAAGAAGAGTTAATACTTTTTACCAAGGCCTCTGCCTTCTACTTTTAGTGCAAAATCGTAGTGCTGGTGAGTTTTGATAACCCAGGGTCACTGCCATCTGTGAAGACAATATGTAGAGCTGTCATTCTCTCTGTCCTGCACCCATTCCCACCCCAGTTCTCCATTTTACTTTTATTTGCCTCTTATGTGATCATTTTTAGTGTATATAACAAATGCTGAGATTAAAGGACACTGGAAAGTCTAGCCAAATATTTTGATGGTTTTACAAAAACATCAGAAATACTTCTAATAAAATTAGTTTGTAATATACCCAGGAATAAATTCTTACATTTGCCACTTAAAATTGTTTCAAATAAAAGAAAGTTGTTTCAAATAACTTTGATCAAAATGTAATAATTGTAGAACAAGTTTGTCAATGTGCACTTGAAAATGAAAACCAGTATTTGATGAAGAGCCACTCATTATATAAGATGAATACTGTCGTGTATAGAATGTTTTTCCTTGTTTAGTTTAAACATTAAGCGATTATGTTAGTTTACACGCTTACCTAATGGCTTACTCCAAATTATCATGATTTTTTGTTTAGCTAAGAGGGCTTCTATGTAAAGACCCAAGGTAAAAAAAATGCCACAATACAAGAAAGTCTATTTTATGTATGTATTTTTCTTAAAGACCCCGTGGCTGTCTAGAATTCTGTGTGTAAGAATGTGCTATTTCTTTCAGTGATTTCTATTTATCATTGAGCTGTGGGACACCATTGGCAATTTAGAGAAGACTAATGCCCTATAGGTTAGAAAACAACAGCAGGAGTTGCTCCCATAAAGACAAATGTTCTAAAGATTTATCTGTTTACCTACATAATTTTTTCCTCTTTAAGATACCTAGGGATTTTTGTGCATCATTTGGTACTGATTTGTAAGTTGCTGTTGTCTGGAGAGGGGTAAAAAAATAATGTTAGATGTCCCTCATTTCTAGACATTCAGGGAGTAGCTTGGTTTATTTCCTCAAAAGAAAAAAAAAGTTTGTGAGTTTTATAATGAAAGCACTAAATGCTAATTACCTTTGAGAATCCAAGTACATTAATGACTTTATTCTGAATGGAAGTATAAGAGCAAACATTGCATTTGGTGCTATTTCATTGCTTATTCAAAAATTTTTAGTTTAATTTTTGTACTTACAAACACTAACTGCTTTTGAGATATATAGTATATAAAGTTAATACTTTTTGAAAAATAGTATAAGATTGACATCACATAAACTAGACAAATAAAGAAAAGCCTATTGTAAGAATTTGTCACTAAATCATAAATATTTCATAAAATTGCTTCCAATTTTGGAAGGAACTATATGATTTTCAAAATTGTTTAAATATTTTCCATCAGTCTCATGAAATATGGCATACCGCACATAAATAACCATAATTTTTAAAAAGTCACACACATTAGTGGTGGCATTGTTAAGAGATGAGCTTAATAATGTGATATCAACCTTTATGTGCCAGGAATAATGGTCAGTGGCTTATTCAATGTGAAACCGTGAAAAGGAATGTTTTTTAGCTTACTAACGCAGATGAGGAACTGAGAGGTGGGTCATTTATTCTCTGTTTATAGCTTAATACAGCTCTTTAAAAAGAATGTTACGTAAACGTATCTTTCTATAGCAATTCCCCTCCTGGGGAAAAAAAAAAGCATGGTTAAAACTTTGGTGTAGATTTGGATAAGGGACGTCTCCATTTTCTTATGAATGTCTATTTTTGAGCCAATTAGGTATTATCTCCATGCTGAATGTGATCAATTTGATAGTTTTTAGATGGAAGATAGAGCAGAGAACAAAGAAAAGCGGAAATTATTTTTCTCTCCCTGTTCTCTTCATTCTCACCCACTGAGGCTCTTATTATGGGAGAGATGATGAGGGCACAGCAGAGGGGCATCCGCGCCCAGTGGAAAGTGGTTTACGCTTCCGCGTTCCTCGCTTTGATAGCACGTGCCAGGCATTTTATGTTCCATGGAAGAAGCCGTGTGCTGAAGGCAGCATTAATGTTATTATACCCAGGGCCCTTGTTTAACGCTCTGTCTTTAAACAACAACTACAAGGCCCATTTAGAACTCTCTTTAGCTACAGAAATAACTTGCAGTTTAACTTGAGAATACCCAAATCACCAAATGCCACATATAGGACGCAGTTCTGAGTGGACCTACGAAGATCACGATTGACGCCTAAAAACAGTTCAAAGCGGTGTAAACTTTGGTCTGTAGAAGTTTAAAAGAATCAGAAGAGACTATCACTCAATGGAGAATCAAGCATGAGATTCAGTAAAGCCCTTAAACATAAGGGAAAACATACATCAAACCATTAGCCTTGTATACTGCAGTTAGCATTATTTTAATACACAATATGAAAATAGTCCCCTTAATTCAAACAAGGGTTCTTAACTGGGAATCCGTCTCTAAGATTCCGAAAATCTGTGAACCCTCAAATACAGCACAATCTAACGGATAAGGACGTGTGAATTTTTATTTTTGTGTTTGCTCTGCTTTCTGCTGGGAAGGATCTCCCACTGTAATCAGAATCTCAGAGATAACTGCAACTCTAAAATGTTTATGTTCACTGATATAGATGGCAGATATCTCCACTACCATTTACTAACAATATCAGTGTGAGTTTAGCATCCTTAGACATAACTAATTCAAAAATATGTTTTTGTTTGTTTTTATGTATTAGTAAAAACTTTGCGTCTTGTTTCCTTAACCCCAGACTGCATATATTAAATCAGATTTGGAAAGGAGTGCGCACATGGATTTTACTTTTTTTCATGTATTATTTTATTGCCACCTTGAAACCCACTTGACTAAATGATTTTAAAAGTCTGACTATTTACACCTTCTTTGCCTAGAGCATTCTAACAAGGGTGTATCAGTTATATCTCAAGTATCAGAGACACTTATGAACCATACACACATATCCCTATTTACCTTGAGCAATGTATAGCAAAATAAGGCAGACAATCACAAATAACATAAACCACAGATGTAACAAGTGAAATAAAGGAAAAACATAGGGTTCTATATGAGCATATACTAGATTCTAAGTAGAAAAACAGCAGAATGAGCTCACCATATGAAAAGAAGCTCATATAAAAAAAGCTTAGCCTAAAGGACAGTATATGTAAGCTAGGGTTGCTTGAAAATGTGCTCATGTTCTCAGGTTCTAGCATAGAATGTAACTCTATTTATATAATTCCAATGATCTTCCAATATGTCTTTATTGTTGGGTGATTCTTTTCAATGATCTCTTTTTCAGTCGGTGTATATTTTTATGTTTTTGATTTCTAAAGCTTTGTAATTTGTGATTGCTAGCTGTTTTAGTATCCTAGGGCTGCTATAACCAAGTGCTGAAAGCTGAGTGGCTCACCAAAACATCACTTCATTGTCTCACAGCTCTGGAAGAAGTCAGAAATCAAGTTGTCAGCAGGGCCATGCACCCTCTGAGACTTACAGGGGAGAATCTGTTCAGTGACCCTCCTGGATTCTGGCTGCAGCTTGCCAGCCAGCCGTGATGTTCTCTGCCACTGTTGTCACATGTCATTACAGTCTGTCTCTCTCCTCCCTGGTTCTGTGTTCAATACCATCTTCACATAAGGACACCTGTTGGGCCTCATTTTAGCTGATAACACCTCCGAAGATCCTATATCCATAAGGTCACATTCACGGACGAGGGATCAGGACTCAAACATCTCTTTTGGGGGAAGACATTCAATCCATGACACTAGACTTTGATGCTCTTCTACACCGTCAATTACTAGCCAGTGAATATGTTTGTCCCTTTTATGTCACCCTCTTACTATAGCTTCCATTTCATACTATCACTAAGAATCTAGTCAGAGCAAAGCACATTATTCTTGTATTAGAGGTTTTGAATTCCTTAACTTAGAGCCCCAGAATAGAGTTAAGCAATGATATCTGGAAATATAATGCCTGTCATTCCATATTTTTGAACTTTTAGTTTTATTTATTTCTGTTACTGTTCTGTGTTAAGAGATTGTAGAGATTGCATTGCCTTTATTAGTAAATAACATTTTTACAAAAAAAGCTACAAAATGATATTATTTATTCTAAGAACACAGTTGCCCTTGTTGGATACAAAGGAATGTGTTGGCACTGAGAACTTTTCTAACATCCTAGAGCACACAGTACATTTTACCTTGGGACTGAGTATCTGTTATGGTTTTAATATTTCTAAATAATGCAGATACCAGGTAGTTTATATATTTCTAATACACAAATAACAGACTAAGTAACTTACTTTGAATAGTAAAATGGAGTTGCAAAAGATGTCTAAATAGAAAACAAATCCAAAATTCTGCAATGCATAAACATTTTAAAAGAAATTTTCAAATTATTAGCACAATAAGTTCACTTGGAGAAGAAAAGTCGCACTATTTTTCTATAGAAAAAATCAACAAACCTAGATATAGCTGAAGCTTTGATCGCAACTTAGGAAGACTAGCATACGTTTTTCAATTCAAAATTTGTCTCTATAGTCACACTCTTTTAAAGAAAACAAGCTTAGTCCTTAAATTAATTTTAATCTAATGAAGGACAAAAATTTGAAAGGAAAAATCATGTAGTCTTAGTATTTTAGGAAACTCATATTGTACGTTAAATGAAATACCGTAAGATTTGTCATAGGGCTCTGAGTGTAAAAAGTTGAAAACTTAAGAAAGAACAAAAGTTTGTTTGTTTTGCCCCCTCCCTGATTGGTCCTTTTGTGGTAGTTTACCATTGTTTGTGAAGTCTATTGTGAAATAATTAAGTTCTTACATATTTCTGACAGGGATTGTGCATTATCTGTAACTTTCATTCATTCATATTGATGAGCATCATTGAATCCGCGTGGAACCTGTCTTCTTACAGCATATTGAAAAACGTATTGGGAAAGTATACTTGAGGATGAATGACCGACCACAACCTTGTTTCGTTAAATATTTTTAACTATGATATCTCATACAAGTTACTCAGTCTTCCCAGATTTTCATCTTTAAAATGGAAATAATAATAGTACCTGTTTCACAGTGTAGATATGAAGGTTAAATGAGGAAAACTATGTAAAGCAATTAGCCTAATGCTTGGCGTAGAGCTGGAGTCTAATAAGTTAGCTATTCTTTAATTTATTATTGGTCAAGCTTCTTTTCTTTTGACATTGACAATATCCTACCATGAGACTCAATTAATTTGCTCATTTAATAAAGTTAACTAAATCTCATTTTAAGCTGTTATGTATGTTAAATGTAAACCAAATATATTAGCTATATTTACTTAATATTAACTGAATATATTAGCTATTTATTTGCTTAATATTAGCTATATTAAGCAACTATTCAACAAATTGTACAAAGTTGTGGAAAAGCATTTTGTATAAGGAAATATGACTGCTATACCAATTCCAATCTGGTATGAAAGCACACTAAGATTGGTATTAGTGAAAAACTGTAGTGAAAATGAGATACGTCATTAACTCAGTCAATGATCTTTACACAACCCTTTGTTGAAATCCAGGCTTCAGAAAATGTTATCTGATGATAATAACTCTCACTAATCTATAAATTTCTGGAGCCTTTCTTTATTTCAGTTTTTTAATTTAGATGTGTTTTAATGATTTAAGATATCACAAATTCATTTATCATTTGTGTAATGTATTAAGTTTTAAGTGGCTTTTTCCTGAAGAAGATTTATGTTTGTACATTATTTATGTATGCATATATATATTATTATTATATGTAACTTTTCCAATGTGTGGAATAATAGTTAAATTATTCCCTGACAAGAAATGTTAGTTTATGAAAACGCATGCTATCTCTTGGTAAAATGCCAGATTGAGAATGCATAAACATAATATAATAAATAAGTGCAAATATCTTTTAAGGTTACTTAAGTTTTCTCAGTGGATGAATAAAACTGTAGTTATTTCAGTTGTCCTCATAGCACATGGAAGGCATTCCATCTAGAAATTACTTAGTCTAAATTTAAATGAATGAAACCCTACTTTCTAGACCATTCCCTCCCTCCATCATAGTATAAGTCCCAACGTTCTCATCCCTTCTTCTTTTCCTTACCATATTTTCTCTTCCTGTCACCATAACACGTATTCTATTAAATCACATTATAACATCCAATTCTGATTATAGCACACTAATAATTAAAAATCCTTCATGATTTCCCCAAATTTATCAGGATGGCATGTATGATGGATCCCTTATAAAATAGTCTTAATTCATTTTTTCTAATTACTCTTCCTTTGTAATTCTGAATTACCATTTCTCTCACACGTAAGATTCTTCTCCTCCCTAGTCATTTCCATTAAAAAAATGAAAAAATCTATTTTTCTAGTTGTTTGCATAAAAAATGGAAGCAATTTTTACTCTTCTCTTTCCCTCACACCTGAAAAATCAATCTATCTCATGTTATCCATCAACATA